>BROE01000022.1:2766782-2847233 GCA_036571765.1 Plecoglossus altivelis
CACACACACACACACACACACACACAAGCAGTCTTCTCATTATGCACAGTCTAGCGCCCCGACACTTTCTACACGTTTCTGTTTTCTACAAGAATGAATCCCAACTTCTTGTATCTAAATCGATCCTATTTTAGTGAAACTTCATTAATAATGGATGTCACTCTCTGAACCCACAGTGGAGCAGCTGGAAATGACTTCTGATGTTCTTCCACACTCTAGAACTCGCCCGTGGTCACCTTCCCGCTCTCCTGTACAGAGCCGAGGGGCTAAGTAGCTTCTTACCATGCTTGCTGTCTCCCCCAGCATGTTCTTTACCTTGTGGAACTCTGTCAGCAGGTTCCTCAGACACCACGGTGCCAAATCCCTTGGAGTCAGCTGCTCTGATATACTCTCTCATTTTTGGATGGAAGGTCTGTGTGACAGGAGAATATTCGGGCCCCTTCACCTGCCAACTGTGTCTTTTCATTAGTCCCTCCAGCCTGCTATCAGCTCCTTAAATTACCCCTGATAACACACTCCAGCGACAGGCTAATAAACCCTCTCTGGATGATACCTGAGATCTACAGACCTACACTACACAGTCCTACACTACACAGACCTACACTACACAGCCCTACACTACACAGCCCTACAGCCTACACTACACAGTCCTACACTACACAGCCCTACACTACACAGCCCTACACTACACAGACCTACACTACACAGCCCTACACTACACAGACCTACACTACACAGACCTACACTACACAGTCCTACACTACACAGACCTACACTACACAGTCCTACACTACACAGTCCTACACTACACAGACCTACGCTACATAGCCCTACACTACACAGCCCTACACTACACAGTCCTACACTACACAGACCTACACTACACAGCCCTACACTACACAGCCCTACACTACACAGCCCTACACTACACAGCCCTACAGCCCTACACTACACAGACCTACGCTACATAGCCCTACAGCCCTACACTACACAGCCCTACAGCCTACACTACACAGACCTACACTACACAGCCCTACAGCCTTACACTACACAGACCTACACTACACAGCCCTACAGTCCTACACTACACAGTCCTACACTACACAGTCCTACACTACACAGCCCTACACTACACAGTCCTGCACTACACAGTCCTACACTACACAGCCCTACACTGCACAGCTCTTATGCCCTACACTACACAGCCCTACACTACACAGCCCCTCTGCCCTACACCACGCAGCCCTACACCACACAGCCCTTTTGCAATACACTACACAGCCCTACACCACACAGCCCTACACCACACAGCCCTTTTGCAATACACTACACAGTCCTACACTACACAGCCCTACACTACACAGTCCTACACTACACAGCCCTACACTACACAGCCCTTCTGCCCTACACTACACAGCCCTTCTGCCCTACACTACACAGCCCTAATGCCCTACACCACACAGCCCTACACAGCTTGTAGAAGCCTGTGGTCTTTGTACTGCAGGAACATCGTTAATCTGTCAAAATGCCTGAAATCCTAAAGTTGTTACAAACCCAGATGAGGAGCGATGCTGCAGGCGTAGGGGTCCCTGACTGTGGGTGGTGAAGACTGAACACGGCTCAGGGAGCAGCAGAGAGGAATCATGGATGGGCAACCTGCTGCATGTTTAGGTCACACACTCACCCCAGTGAGTGGTTTCAGAGCTCCGTATCTCTGAGGCCTGTCTCCTCTGAGAGGATCTGACACTGCAGCCAGATGGGAACAGGCCGGGTCAGGATCCTGGGCCTCTAGTTGGATGGCAGCCCATGCCACGTGGCAGACACATGGGCGGTCCCGCTGTGTTCTGCTGCTGAGAGCTGACGTTCTTGGTGTGTTTGTGTTTTTTGGACGGGAGAGAAGCATGGAGGATCTTCCTCAGTAATTGCGTCGTGCTAAAGAAGCTTTGATGAGGCGGAAAGTCTGCTTTGTTTTTGGGGTGGTTCTTCTTGTCAAGGAATTTGATTTAAGGCTGGGGAAGAGAGTGTGACCAAAACTAACATCCAGATGAACGAGGGATGGAGGGAGGGGAAGAGGCGGAGAGGCTAGGAAAGCAGCTGAGTGGTGTGGTGAGAGAGGCACCCTGGTCTGATGCATCTCCAGAGAACAGACCTCAGGAGGAGGGGTGAGGCAGTGTGGCCAGCTGGAGTTATCTGGAAGAGGTGTGTGGCAATGTGGCCAGCTGGAAGAATCTGGAGGAGGGGTGAGGCAATGTGGCCAGCTGGAGTTATCTGGAGGAGGTGTGAGGCAGTGTGGCCAGCTGGAGTTATCTGGAGGAGGGGTGAGGCAATGTGGCCAGCTGGAGTTATCTGGAGGAGGGGTGAGGCAGTGTGTCCAGCTGGAGTTATCTGGAAGAGGTGTGTGGCAATGTGGCCAGCTGGAGGAATCTGGAGGAGGGGTGAGGCAGTGTGGCCAGCTGGAGTTATCTGGAGGAGGGGTAAGGTGTGAGCTAGGAGGTGTGAGGCAGTGTGGCCAGCTGGAGGAATCTGGAGGAGGGGTGAAGCTCCTACTTAAGCAGGCTGCTGGGGTTATCTGGAGGAGGGGTGAGGTAGTGTGGCCAGCTGGAGTTATCTGGAGGAGGTGTGAGGCAATGTGGCCAGCTGGAGTTATCTAGAGGAGGGGTGAGGTAGTGTGGCCAGCTGGAGGAATCTGGAGGAGGGGTGAGGCAGTGTGGCCAGCTGGAGGAATCTGGAGGAGGGGTGAAGCTCCTACTTAAGCAGGCTGCTGGGGTGTGAACACTCAGAAGGAAGGTAGTCTGAACATTCGCTTCTACTTCAGAACAAAAATATAAAAACTGTAAGGATCTGTTTTGTTCGTTGAAAGTATATCGGTGGGTCTGTTTTCAGTTTGAAAGGACTTTTAAGACATCAAAATAAATGGGTGCAATTACAGTGCACCATTAATAGTCCATTATAATGCTCTGCTATTAATAGGTCTTTACAAAGATTCAGTCAGCCTGCATTATAATGTCCTCATTGACCTTCTACTGAAACTACTGCTTGTAATCCACTGCACAAAACAAGCAACACAATCATGATTGGTTTGGATGCTAAAATACCAGCTCAACATTTTACAAAAACAAAATAAATCTGAAATTCACAGATAATTGGCACAATCTGATCTTGCAAAGTAGTTCCTATTCCCTCAAATGGGAGGATATTCATTTCAGCTTCCATGATGTTGTTGTTGGATGTTAGGGAGAAGCTGAAGTACTTCCCAGTCTAAACAGAACATTGTGTCCTGTGAAGAGATGTTGTTTTAGTACAGTAACAGTTCAGAGCAGTAACCCCACTGACACGACAGTCTTTCAGTGCTCCCGTACCCTTGGGTTCATGACCCCACTATCAATATGCTCTTACTCAGCATCTCTCAAGATGAGTAACCAGCCACATGGGACCACGCTAGGCAATGACCCCTCACACTCCAGGTCATGTGGACTGTGCTGTACTCTAAAGCTGGCTTCAACATAGGATTTTATTCAATTATCATTTTTGTGGCCAGTACTTTAAGCACTTAGACTTTTCCCCACTGTACACAGTAGCTGGGTGTTTATCTGTTTAAGAGGCCGAACAAGCTTTTGTTCCATGTTATATTACTGATTGGTGTCAATTATCAGGCTAGTTTATTTGGAGAAACTCGCCAAACACCAAGCATACCAAGCATGTTCTTAATGAGCCAAGTGTTCCCACGGACATAATACTCTTAAGTATTAACTGAGGAATACTTAGGGGATTTTGTATGCATGCATTTGGTATCTGATTCATATAAACAGATCAGAGGAAAACAGAGGAAATCAATGTGCAGAAGATCCCTCGCAGTACTGATCTGCACGATATTTGGCCCCATTTTCATAGACCCAGTTGCCGGACTATGCGTCAGAGTACACATAAATCAAACGCAATATTCGTGTGTTTCACAAGTGAAATATTCTGGCTGTGATGACAGCAGGTTTGCGGGAGCGGAGAGATGTTGTGTGCCTGGGAAAGGCCTGGTTCCATTTGTTTACTTCAAGCACTGTTATTTCTACCCTTTGGTTTATTTTGCGCTTATCCAAAATTATCCACCAAAACTAAACAAATGTTGAGTGTTAATATTAAAGACACAGAAAAAGATAATTAGAATACTATGGTGCTGCTTGGCAGAGAGTTGTATTTATTACAGCCTAATGCATCCCCCATAACACACATCCAGTACAGACATCGACAGAATGTTGTGAAGATAAGCACAGTAACCTGTAAACATTGCACATTGCATTTGGCCCAGAAATAACTTTATGATTGTCTGACTGATCATGCCCTGAAGGTAAAACATTTGGAATCTTGATATCTGATGACTAACTGAGTTGTGTAATTGTATCCTGCAGTGTAGACGACATCATACGTGTGTATGCATGTGTGGGAGGGAGGGCGTGTCCATGCGTGTGTGTTTACCTTACGCTGTTCAGGGCCAACGAGAGACGTGGGCAGGGGGGACTGATCCAAGGTTCACTCAGTTTGATAAGTGCTGAATGAGATCGGGGCCTTGGTCTCCAACACACACACCCTGGGGCCCTACAGGACGAGGAGCACACACACACCGTGTCATCAATCATCTTCCTCCTTGACAGCCCGTGCGGGGCTCCTGTATGAAAGAGAAGCCCATGTCATGCATGTAGATGTGTGTAAACACACACACACGCACTGTAAACCATGAGACAGATTGCATCTTTCTGGGAGGAAGTCTGGGAATAAAAAAACAAGAGAATACATGCATGTCCAGTATAGTTTGGTTGCTTAACGAGAGCCATCTTTGGTTAGAGCAGGGAGCAAAGCCTGTATTGATCCTCATCTGATAAGGCATTATGACCCTGCTATGCTGAGCCCAAGAAGGTCTGGACACTATTAACCATCCAGTTGAAGACTCCTGGGGCAGAGATGATAACCAGGATGTTGGTACTGTCACATCACAGGGCCTCAGCATGGAGAGATGACCTACCAGGAACACACGCCAGGCCTACTACACGCTCCTCACAAGGGGTTGAAGTGATCTTTATATTGCTTTACTACCAGGTGGGCCTAGAACACACAAGAATAAGAACTGGACCTGGAGAATTCATGTTTCCCAATGCTGCTGATCATATCGTAACCCAGCCTCTTTATTTGTATGTGGGAGAAAATGAAGACACCTTATCTTATCTGGCACAGAAATCCCTCTGACTAACCCTGCCACTCAGATTGCCAAAAAACACACAAGACACACAGAAATCACCTTATCCTGACACCTGCTTGGCTTCATGGGTAGAAGGCACAGTGGGGGGGGGGGGAAGTAGGTCAAAATGTTTTCAGTGGTTTTAGTTAAAACCAATAGACTCATATTCTGCTATATTCATCTTCACCCTGTCTGAGCTTAAGTTGTTAAGCTGCAGCATTTACATCAAACCTTTTACAGGTTGAATGCTGTTGGCCAGGGCATCTTGTTAGCCAGGGCATCTTGTTGACCAGGGCATCTTGTTGACCAGGGCATCTTGTTGGCCAGGGCATCTTGTAAACGGATGAAACAGGACAATGTTGAGAGTACAACTTGCCACCTGTAGTTTACAACTGAGGGTATTCGAATTAGGCATGATTATATCAGCGTATTATTTTATCCACTCAACTCAGACTAATGGAATGTGGAAATGTCTGCGACACGAAACCGCTCTTGTTTTGGTTTCTGTGTGTTCCATCATTTTTCATTGTGTGTCTTCCAAAAAATAAAGAGTCTTCATGTATTTTTTTATTCGAGTAAGCTAAGTATTTTCGAGGTTCAGTACGTATCGTTTTTTTTGGAATACGCTCTGTTGTCACCACATCACCGTTGTTTCTAGGAGCGCATTGTTACCATTCTGTAAATACTCGGATCAAAGGTTCAGAAACCAAAATAACACGGGGAGTTTCAGTCTCAGGTGAGCACACACGGCCCAGCCTCAAGCCTAAAAATAGATTTCACAAGGGAAAATTCTACGGTTTCCAGAAGTCCCTGTTTATTTGAAATCACACAGTCCCAAAACTGGGGCCAATACCAATGTCTTGTTTAGTGTACAGTTGAAAGACGATGTTACTTTTTTCCTCACACTTTTTTGAACTGTTTTTGAATGTTTACAGAAACCCAAAGCGTTCCTGCTGTCATCTTGTCATCATGACTATCCTGAGTTGTGTCTTTACGAGAAGATGAATGGATAAGTGGAATGAAAGTATTTCTGTGGTAAATCTCATAATCTCGCTCAGTTAGTTGGGTAGTGTATTTTGGCGTTGATCCGTGAACACGCTTGACTTTCTCCTCTCTTGTCACTGTGCCTTCGCCACAATGTGGCTCAAAATAGAACGACTTACATGAGGGGTGTGCATTTCAGCTATGTTTCTATGACACAATCTGTCTCCTGCGTTTCTACCCGGAAGATGACTACGTGTGTTTCTATCTCTTTGTTCTGTGTGTGTTACACCCTCATACTCACCCTCATACTCCTAGCTCTCTCCTTCCTGTCTCCTTGCTCTCTGCTTCCTGTCTCCTAGCTCTCTGCTTCCTGTCTCCTAGCTCTCTGCTTCCTATCTCGTAGCTCTCTGCTTCCTGTCTCCTAGCTCTCTGCTTCCTGTCTCCTAGCCCTCTGCTTCCTGTCCACTAGCTCTCCCTACTTCCTGTCTTCTGGCCCTCTGCTTCCTGTCTCCTAGCTCTCTGCTTCCTGTCTCCTAGCTCTCTGCTTCCTGTCTCCTAGCTCTCTGCTTCCTGTCTCCTAGCTCTCTGCTTCCTATCTCCTACCCCTCTGCTTCCTGTCCACTAGCTCTCCCTATTTCCTGTCTTCTGGCCCTCTGCTTCCTGTCTCCTAGCTCTCTGCTTCCTGTCTCCTAGCTCTGCTTCCTGTGTCCTAGTTCTGCTTCCTCAGACTCTCTCCGACAGGAATACAACACCAATCTTAGTTGCTGAATAGATCATGCACAGGTCGTAAAGTGAGAAGCGGTGAAGCGAAACTGGAGCCTGTTTTTACTTTTGTGCGAGCTGGTAAGCTGTTAATAAAACCTGAACTGTAACTGAAAAGAGTTAAGGGCCACATTGGCTGAAAGTAGAGCATTGCTTCATCAACAGCATCAGCAATCACTCACTGTTCCCAGCATAGTTCGTTTGATGGAAACATAATGGAAAAGTGACTTCAGGAAGGTATTTTCACCAGTATTCTGTCTACACTACTACACAACACTGACTGCATCTCTACCAGAACTACGAGGAGTACAAACTGTTATTTTCTTGATTAGTGTGACGAATCCCATTGGAAAAAGCTTTACTGCTTGCAAGTCACCATCATATAAAACTGGTGTTTTTGTGTTGTTAAATCAGGTCAGAGCTGTAACAGCTATATGAAGGTAAGCATTGAGAGTCCTGGTGTCCATGCTAGCAAGACATTTTGTCCACAACGTAGCTTGCTGTGGGCGTGTTGAAAGAATAGACTCATCCAACTCAAGACACTGCATGTAAACAGTATGACAAGGTCCTGCACTCACAAAGAATAGTTGTTGTTCTAGTGAAGACAGGTTCTTGGCTGGTTCATTTTGAATGACTGATTGTGTGTGAGTTTTACTGTGTGCGCGTATGTGTGTATGTGTGTGTGTGTGGACTCCATTGGATTCTATTCAGAACTCTTTGTTCTAGAACTGCTTTCAGATTAAACTGAACAATGCTGGGCTTTGACAATTTCAATGCGTATTCCACTGCATGCGATACGACAGAGTAGAGTGGAAGCATAATTAAATATGAGTCACAGGAGTTTACTAAAGGAATGTTGACGTTCCATCTGGGTTCAATAGTCCCATTCCAGGGTCGCTGTAAAAGTGCGTATGTGATACCGAGAAGGTCTAAGAAGAAATGTTGTCAGACACTCCACCTTACGTACAAATACTGCATGCACCTTAGCAAACACACACACACACACACACTGCAATGGACGGGAGACACACAGGAATTCATGAACACAGACACACACATAATCCAGCATTCTAGTAGGATCTTGCAGCCAAACAATAATGTACAATGACATCTGACTTGTTTGACGTAGCTTCTAGTAAACAGCTGCATGACAGTTGCAACCCTGTCATTTTTTTGCTGTTAGATCATCCTTGCATGTGAACCTGCACCAAAGTCAAAGAGGTTGAAATGAAGCCTAAGAAACTGTATTCATCGCAATGGCCTGCATTCACTCCATCTTTCTATAAAGAAATGCAGTTCAGATTATCGCTTCATATTTGGGCCAAATATTTTAATGCCAGTGACAGGTAAATGCCAATATCCAGCATGTAGGACATGTTATCAGGACGGATAAAGTCTGTTAGCTGCCAGTCTGGTCTGGTGTCATCTGCGTTAGCTAACAGTCTGTGATGGTCTGGTCTCCTTTGCGTTAGCTAGCAGTCTGTGATGGTCTGGTCTCCTCTGCATTAGCTAGCAGTCTATAATGGTCTGGTGGCATCTGCGTTAGCTAGCAGTCTGTGATGGTCTGGTCTCCTCTGCGTTTCCTAGCAGTCTGTGATGGTCTGGTGTCATCTGCGTTAGCTAGCAGTTTGGGACAGCCCAGCTGAAGTCACTCTTGAGGACACCAGTGCCTAGACTGGCATCTGAAGTCAAATCAATTAAACATAAGCCGTTTGTAAATGACAAGATTAGCGGCTAAATGTTAGAATGCAGCATGCTAAAGGGATCATTGCTTCGAAGTTGTCCTCACGGCCCTTCCCTGCTAACACTAAAAAAACAGCCTGCCAAAAAGATTCTTTAGTTTGCCTCTCTACGTTTGCGTTACCAGAAATGTATTTTTCAGAAATGCACAATTATGCTCCACCTGATCCTAAGGTTCTCTTAACTTTCTATTGCTCTGCTGGGGTTCGGGAGGAGTCACCCACGCAAGCCTTTTTGTCCTTGCGTCAGAGCATCTGGAAGGATTACGGTGTGCACTTTTGAGTGGCAAAAGGGAGAGTTGGATAGGTAATGCAGGAAGAGTGTTAAGAAAGGCAGAGAGTGAGAGTTCAGAAGACAAAGCCTACAGAGCAGAAGATTTGACCTGTGAAGCTGAATATGAAGAAGACAGAGGGGGAAATAAGGATGAATGAAAAAAGAGAGAAAGGAAATTGAATACAAACAGCAAGAGAGAGAAAACACCCCACTCATGGTAAACACAAAGCCAAGCTATTTTTATTAGTCAGTCAGAGCTCCATAGAGACTAGGGTGGGGACAGTTCAGAAAGGATGGAACCTCCCTCATCGAAACCTGGCTGGCCTCGGTCAGACCAGAGGGTAGAGAAGGGAACCTCACGTCAGACAAAGTCAGACGTCTTAGCAGCATGAGATCATGGACCAGTGGAAACGATGTTATGTGCTTGGGCCTCCCCTCGTCACGCCTGTGGGACTTGCCTTCAGGGAGACGGACTGGGGTGTGGAGATGATGCAAACATAAACAGAGAGGCACGTTTTCATGTCTCAGTGGAAAACTGCAGACAGTTCACAAACTCAAGAGCCCATCCCATTCTTATAGTATTCACCTTGACAATTCCCCCCCGCTTAACTTGCTGGGAGGGGAGGGGAGAGTTGACAATACTGAAACAAATCCTTATTCAGTGTTTGGTGGAAAAACACGGAGATCCATTCAACCGATTGAGAGCCCAGTCATTCCTGTGTGGTGATGGGAGCACTAAACAAAAGGCGAGGCTCTCTCGCTAAAACACCGAGCCACCTGGATCTAGACCACCTCCTATACTGACGGATTTGTTACTTCGCAACATAACACGGCAATGTGGTTGAAATGAGTAAGGAAAACATAGACACAAAGAGATATCAACTGCAGCCTGTGGGGGTTTTCGAGTCAGGAGTTGACTGAAGAGCGTGGGGGGAATGATTGATGAGGGAGCTGTCGCTGGTGAGGGTTCGGATCGCGCCCCCGCGCATCGAGCACACATGCTCCATCTGACACACAGCACAAGCCGTCGCTCAAATACTCCGTCCAGGAATTTGGAGTGCACCCCACTTGGGCTTTTAAAATGTTATTTCACCCGTGGTCTAAAGGTAGACCGTAGGAAAATGTGCTGTCTGTATGGCTATGCACATGGGGAATGACAGGGCTGGGCTGGGGCACGCTGGAGAGTCAGAGTAAAGTATTTCAGCACTGCACATTACAAGCTCTTGAAAAATGTGCATGTGAATATACATGCAAGGGGTTAGGGTTTGAACAGAGCTCCAAACGTCATGCCAGAAAGAGCTTTTCTGTTATGGCAGTGTGAGCCAGACCAACAAAGCTATGCCAGAAAACACACATATTTATCTCCTCCTGAGAAGGTATTGTCATGAAGTTGGAACTGCCTGCAAAGTATCTTCCAGACGACACAGAGAGGCGTGATACCTCAGGAGCATGAAAGAGAACATGATGTTGTCTGTCACCATAGCTACACCCTGGCTTCTGACATACAGAACAATTGTTTTTATGATTCATTGCCATCATTAACCTTTGACTGAACATGAGTCAAAAGCTATTCCTCTGCCATTGGGCACCAATTTCTTATTATTGTTTTAACACACAGTCAAGGTGTGCTTCATCGAGAGTTGTTTGTACGTCTTGGATAGTTTGATGAGACATTAACATTCTCCATAGTCTCAGCTGCTCATTCTCCTTCCTTAACTAAGAACACTCTCCGCTCACCAAAGCTTTTTTTCAAGCAAGATTTTGCAGTGAATTCTTTGCTGAATTCTTTCCCTGTTCTAAACATCCTTCCAAACCTAATTTTAACCTGTACTATTTGGGTTTCGTGCCTAAAGGCAACCTATATCATGTATACTGTAAGGAATGCATTGTGGCTTTAGTGTACAACATTTTGAATGAGTTGGATGCTTCGTCATGAAGTTGATGAAACATAAGAATCAGTGGAATCATGACTAAACGTTTAACATACTGTAAATAGTGACCTCCAAAGTAATTTCATAGTCAATTGTTCACACATCCGTCAATTACGAGGAGAATGGAAAATCCCTTCTGTGAGTTTGGTTGGAAATTCAGTTGATAAGTTTACACGTGGGGCCGCACTGAAGCAAAGCAATTTAAAAGTAGACATCTGCCAAACCAAACACAAGTTTATTCAAAGTTCTTGTCATTCGCGGGGTGTTTGCTGTCATGCCATTCCACGACAAGCACAGCACAGCGCCATGTTCTTGGCAGCCAACACAACGATGTGGTTGCGGCCGCAATGTCCTCCGTGTAAACCAAAACCCCAGGATGCCCCACTGAAGGGTGACTTCGTGTGGACTCCTGCACAAAGACACCCTGACCTGCCAGGCGAGGCATTCCCCTGCCACACTAACTCACTTGGGCCTCCAACAGATTTATATCACAGCACCCCATCTCTGGCAGCCCTACAGAATACCAGGGGAGAAATGTTTACCCACTCTGGTTACAGATACACAGAGCTGCTAGCGTGTCGCCTTACCCTCCCGTGTCACTAGAATGCTAATCTGCTGGTACAGCTTTATCAGACAGGCAGAGAATGACATAGAAACCACCCTAAGAATGAGCCCTCCCTCTCTATGACTGTTTGCTCAGGTGTCGTTTTCTCATTCCTTCCTGTGTCTTTTCAGTGAGATGGTTAGTTGGGAAATCTGTTCAGCGACTATGTTGTTTACCTCATGTGTGGAGCACCAAAGTTTCTCAGATTTGGCACTGGTAGTTTTGAGAGAAAAAAACGAAACCCTCAAAAACTCAGTTGTAGACAAAAGGTTTCGTAATGTAATGGTTAGAGACGTCCTAGATTTGCTCCGTCTTAAGATTCGGAAGATAGCCTACTCAGCAAGACATCTTGGCTTTAGGATTCAATTGCAAGATTTTCACAGATGAAGGTCACATTAAAGTGTTCACACAGACGCACACACACACTGCCAGAGTAAGTGGCTTATGGAGATCATTGAAGCGAAGCTGATCCGTGACAAAATGTACAGACAGGCTTTTGATTCAAACTAATCCAAGAGAGTTCCTCCCTGTCTTCTATAGGTCGGTTTGCCAGAATTTGACACGGTAACATAGACATCTCTCTTGCATGACAAGCGCACAGAATCGCTAACTTGCAAGAGCAGAAAGCCGATAGCATGAAAATTGCCATGACTTCCCTAAAGACAAGTGGTAGATCGTGTGTACGTGTGCTTGTATGTGTGTGCGTGTGCTTGCATGTGCGTACGTGTGCTTGCATGTGTGTAGGTGTGTGTGCGTTAACTGCACCCAATTGTTGTCAGTAGAAACCCAGATCTTGGATGCTCCTTCATGTTAGAATATCTTGTCTGTTCTGTGGAAGCCTGTGTAAATACACTCATACATTCATACACTGCACATTGTCATCACGGTGTTGAAAGATTTCATTTGTTGCTCACTGAAACCAGACATTTTGCACAAAGTGAAAGGCTGGCTGCGGTGGTGGTGTCACATACACTGGCTTGTCCTACATGGATTTCAGAGTAGTATTGAAGCTCATCGTCCCCCCCGCCCACCCCCCCGCCCCCTCAACCCTGTGTGACTGGAGCCTGCACAAGCCAGCCACGTCAAATCACAGCTCTAGTGTAATGTCGTTCAGAGCAATAATAGTACCGTGGAGAATGGTTAGTGATTTGGCATCCTGACATAGGAAGGATGCTATGATTGTATTTGGAAAATGCAGCATTAGCATCAGCACTTTCCTGATGTTTTAACAAGCTTCTGGCTAAGGTCTGAATGTCTTCCAGAGCACATGCCACTGAAAGGCAGCTTCGGCGCCAAGTTACTGTCTGAAACACTACGTGATGAACGCATTGAAAAGATCACGCTTATTACAAAGTTCTAGGAACAATCTGTCGGTCTTTAATGAGATTTCTTGGTTTAAACTCCAGAGCCTAAAGGCCCCAGTACTAGAATGTGACACAGGGACGTGTTCAGACTGAGCTCTGAGTGACACGGATGTATTTCTGAGGGAACTTTGTCAACCCTTCCCTTGTGGACAAAAGAACTTGTCAAATTCAGCATCTTTTGATACATTTATAAATTCAGACATAATCAACTACGAAATGTGTTTTCTTGTACTGGAATCACAAAATCTCCCAAACGATGTAGAGCAAAAACATCTTGTCATGCCAGGTTGAAGCATCTGTCAGTTAAACGATCTGGAGCAACAGCTGATCAGTCCAGCACGCTCACCTGCTCCTCATTTAGTTTAATGTTCTGATTTGAGGGCCATATGGCCCACTTGTGTTCACAGCTACAGGATAGGAACAACCACACATTTAAAAGAAATAATTACAACTGCGATGCTTCAAACCGACGTTTTAAAAGTTATGTCTCTCTAACAATGACTGAGGGTGGTAAGTATCTCATTTTATGAAGTTGCTTGAGTGGTTAAATGTAAGAATACACCTTCATTGGTGGTGATACATTTAGTTATCTGCAGATGTGAGTTCCTGCTGTGTCTGTTCCGTCTACTTCTACTACCTGCCAACCCTTAATGTGGGAAGACTGGTCTAACCTGGATACAACACGGTCTCCCAACACTGTTCCTGCGGTGCTACCATCCTCTCTTTTCTTCTCTTCAGTCCATCCTCGTCTTGTAGCTAAACTTGAGTCATCTGATCAAGTATTTCTAGATCAGTTGCAAGCAAGGTTTCCACAATAATAACCTGGGTGTTGCTGCGTCACCGTGTTCCACACTGCAGCATGCCCAACAGGGAGATCAGGATGCGTAGTATATTTGAATGGTGAAACTTGTCTGGCAGGTGTAGCTCTGAGTACAATGATGGAGGGTCCTGGGGTACATGACAGGTGTCAGGTAGACCTGACTGACGACTCAATAGAGAGTCCTGGATGAGCCAGATGGCCTGTTCACTGTCTGTACCCTGTGTTCCTGTCCGGCTTCTGGTCTGCTTGTTTGCTCATCAGTAACAGGTGAAGAATATGTTTTTGTACAAGGTGGACCCTGTTTCCATCCCTCGGTGGGAGCTCCTGTTAAAGCAAACAGGACGTGATGCTGGAAAGTTACAGCATATCCCCCGACAATGACGATACCTGACATCCAGGAGAGGCTTTGCTCTCATGATAAGAAAGAGACAGATGCAGAGAGCGGAAAACAGAGAATGACTTCATGGTGTAAAAGACCTGAATCATGTTCAGGGATCAGCCTCCCTTTCTGAGCGTTTCCTCCCTCGACTATTGCTCAGTTCCTTCCTCCCCTCCCTCCTTCCTCTCCTCCCTCCCTCCCTCCCTCCTTCCTTCCTTCCCTCTTTCCTCCCCTCCCTTCCTATTTAACTTTTACCCTTCACCAGCAGCAGCGTTTATGATACGTTCCCTAGAGACCCCTCCACCCCCCCCCCCCTTTGCCCCCCTGCCCCGCCCCCCTCACCTTCCTTTGTTCTGACACATGAGAGAATGCTGAAAGCGTCAGTGTGGGTCGTGAGTGAGACAAGCCCCTACAGGGCGGAGCCAAACCTCTGTTCACACATGAGATCAAGATAGTCTGGGCATGTTTGCGCAGATAGCCCTGATAGAAAGAAAGTAGAAATAGAGAAAGACTGTGGGAGAGAGATACACATAACTGGGGTTCACGATGATGACAGTGATAATGCTGACATAATGATTTCTTGATTAGGCCATATACTGTATGACGCCAGTGTTTACTTTACAGCGAAGGAATTCTAAACATTGCTCCATACTCGGGGACAGCAAGACAGTGTTGGTGATGAATTATATGTTTAGTGTTACTACTCTGATTCAAGAAAGTACCGTTAAAAAAAGTGAACATACTACTTTCATCTCGGGATTCGTGTTTTCTGCTCAATAAAGAAAGCAGAAGAATTGTACCATGTCATTGTTAGGTCAGGAATTTAAAAACCCAAAGTGATTATTTACTCTGCTCAGCTATTTGCAGTGTAACATTTTCAGCGTATCCAGGAAAGCTTGTGGTCCTAAGTCTACCTCAAAGGTCCACCACACGATGGGAAACCTCGCAGAGGGCACGCCCACACTTTCTCTAATGCCAAGTCGATCGAGTAATCATTGGCACTTGCTTTCAATACCGACTGCATTCGGTGTAACTTGGACACAGGCTGTTGGCCTGTCCTTGTCTTGTAACATCACTGTCTCGACATCCTCATACACGTACCAAAACTGCCAGTCACTCACCCAACTACACACCCTCATCTCACAAGGGTTCTTACTTGGCCAATAAAACGCTCAAGTCATCCACACAACTCCTCTTGAATGGAGTGCGAAGTTGCCGCCTTTGGGTAATAGGTGTTTTTCTGTGTCTGCTCGTTACATTTCGTCACGTCTTTCCTGTGGTTTATTTGCTGTGGTTTTACTCCAAAAGGAATTAGCGAGCAAACTACGCGAGCAACTGGCTGTCATACGGTACATACTGCGTGTGTGTGCTTCCCACATGCGGTACAATAGAAATTCTTATATCAGACTCCCTCGTTTTTTTTAAGTTTTTTTTTTTTAATAACGTCTTTCAGTTTTTCCTCAGTTAAGTTCTTATAACTCTCATGTTTCATGAACATATTTTAGTTTGGACAACAAAATGATGCATTTTCAACAATTTTTGACATTTTCAAAAACAAGGCAGTCCAACTTATAAATGCCCATGGCATCTTCGCAATGCAGGAATTTAAGACATGTTTCTATAGTAACCAAAGTTTCCTGTTTTCCATGCTCATCACCAGCCTTTGTTATTGTTTCCACAGCCATGCGGAGGAGATTCACCTTAGCTCTCGGGAACCACGCCTGGAGAGCTGTGATTAAGTGAAAGACAAGGTTTTGACAGAAACAAGGTGTGTGTCTCTCATCCTTCTTCTGCTGCTTGCTGGAGGGCTGTGTTGGAGGGGAGGGCTACTCTGGAGGGCTGTGCTGAAGGGGAGGGCTGTGCTGAAGGGGATTGCTGGAGGGCTGTGTTGGAGGGGAGGGCTACTTTGGAGGGCTGTGCTGGAGGGGAGGGCTGTGCTGGAGGGCTGCGCTGGAGGGCTGCTCTGCAGGGCTGAGCTGGAGGAGAGCGCAGTGCTGGAGAGCTGCGTTGGAGGGGAGTGCAGTGCTGGAGGGCTGCTCTGGAGGGCTGAGCTGGAGGAGAGTGCAGTGCTGGAGGGCTGCTCTGGAGGGCTGAGCTGGAGGAGAGTGCAGTGCTGGAGAGCTATGCTGGAGGGGAGGGCTGTGCTGGAGGAGAGTGCAGTGCTGGAGAACTGCGTTGGAGGGGAGTGTAGTGCTGGAGGGCTGTGCTGGAAGGGAGTGCAGTGCTGGAGGGCTGCTCTGGAGGGCTGTGCTGGAGGGCTGCTCTGGAGGGCTGTGCTGGAGGGAATGGCTGGATGGCTATGCTTGATGGTTTTGCTAGAGGGGAGGGCTGGATGGCTACACTGGAGGGCTGCGCTGGAGGGGTGTCTGAAGTCAGTCTGCGTTCAACATGCTGGCACACCCAGCACTGTCGCTACAGGCTCTTTCATCATTAGCTTTTACTTTTCTCAGAATCACATTTCAAAATGACAAAGGGGTAGGTCACAGCTGATTATAAATACTCTCATGCCCTTGCCTGTTCAGGGAGCGGAGAAAAAAGAGGGAGACAGGCAGGGAAGGTATGGAGACAGGAAGGGAAGGTAGGGAGACAGGCAGGGAGAAGGAGGGAGACAGGCAGGGAGAAGGACGGAGACAGGCAGGGAAAGGTAGGGAGACAGGCAGGGAGAGGGAGGTAGACAGGAAGTGAGAGGTAGGGAGACAGAGAGGGAAAGGTAGGGAGACAGGCAGAGAGGGGGAGGTAGACAGGCAGTGAGAGGTAGGGAGACACAGAAAGAGGTAGGGAGACACAGAAAGAGGTAGGGAGACACAGAAAGAGGTAGGGAGACACAGAAAGAGGGAGGGAGACACAGAAAGAGGGAGGGAGACAGGCAGAGAGGGGGAGGTAGACAGGCAGTGAGAGGTAGGGAGACACACAGAAAGAGGTTGGGAGACACAGAAAGAGGGAGGGAGACAGGCAGAGAGAGGGAGGTAGACAGGCAGAGAGAGGGAGGGAGACAGGCAGGGAGACAAGCAGAGAGAGATTTACAGATTTTTTTCTTCACTTTCCATACTTTTCTCCTTCCAACTCCTTAGCCTGCTAGTTTACACTGCTGCCCCACACACTGCCAGTCAGTCCATCCTTGTAACACCTCGGCCTTCATCATCCTCCTATCAAAAGCACATACAAACCCTCTCCTTTTTCCTCTCTCTTTCTCACCAACACACACACACACACACCACACACACACATCCTCTTTCTTCCATCCTCCCCAGAAATTCTCCAGATGGTTTCTATTTGAAGTACTCCACCATTATGCTCCACATCACTTCAGGTTGGGGCTTCATATCTGGCTGAGCACGGACAGCTTGGATGTAGAAGCAGGAGGCCCAATGACACATTTATTATTTTATACACGGTATGTTTCATGGTTAAGATATTAAAGTGAACTCATGGGTCCATGAGTCCTTGTCTGTAACCCTTCCCTAGATTTCTGGAACAGGGAGACGTGGTACATTTTGGTTTAGTAAAACTCCTAAATCAACCCCCCCCCAAAAAAAAGACTCTGAAATTTCTTCCATTCTTAGCACACTTGAATCGTTTTTTTCTGTTTTTTTTAAGTTGTCAAAATTTTCCAAAAACATTTTTTGGGGGACTTTGAACTTTTCGTTGACTTTTGGACAGCGTGCACAGACCTAAAGGGAGGTCTGATCGATGCAGTGTGTGGTGGCCACGTGATGTCTGGGGTTCTGCAGCAGCTCCCGACTGGCACGTCAGATCTCTCTGGATGTCAGCTGAAGCAGTTTGTTTTGGATACGGCCTGCATAAAATATCCCTCCGCAACTGCCACATTTTCGTTCCAATTAGTGACATGCAGGAATTTATTTTTGGCACTCAACAGGAGTCCTTGTTATTTTACCTGCAATCTAAAGTCAGATCTTCTTTTCTCTTCTCCGGGGTAGCTGAAGCCTCTGGGTCTTGCTGGGGCCGTGCTCAGTATGATGAGTGAAAAAGGAGACTGAGTATTTCTTCCTGTCGGGCTTCAGTTAAACCTGCCCCAGCCTTGCTGTAGCATCTCAATGCCACATCATTCATAACTTAACACACTCCATAAAAATGGGCCCTGCTAATGTTTAAAGACACTGTCTGGAGACAATGGCAATATAAAAATGCCAGAAACATGGGCCTTGGCATCTCTTTGGAACACTATGAGAGTGTATAAACTGGACTTGTAATCCCTTAGGTGGAGTTGCTTCTCTCAAGGACTTGTTGGCAGAGTATTTTTCCGTTGACCAGAGGCAGAATGAGAAAGCCATGCAGGAATTTCAGGCACTAGACTGGCACATGTACGGTGCTGTGCTTGGAACAAGCCCTAAGGAATCCAAACGCACCAGTCAAAGGGTATGTGAAGGTTCAACGATGGCTGCCGTGTGACCACGTTTGCGAAGGCTGCTGGGCGCACGTCAGGGGTCAGCCTGGCAGGGTGGGCCTGACGCTCGCTTCCTTGTCATCTGCAGACAGGAAGTGGTCATCACGAGAAACATCCGCCTGCAGACAGGATGTGGTCACCAGGAAAACATCCGCCTGCGTACATGAAGTGGTCACCAGAAGAAACGTCCCACCACCTGGATGAAGCCCAGCCATCTAGACGGTCTGGACATTTTGTGGCATAATGGAGTCTTAAAGGGTCAGCTGTGTGCATGTGTGTGTGTGTGTGTGTGTGTGTGTGTGTGCTCTGGTGTCTGGGAATGTCTGAGAATGCCTGTTTTGTTACTGCCTGGATCTTAGTGGTTTTTCCACACTCAGAATGTTGTAAAACTTCTTGCTAGAGTTCAAAATCATCCAAGGTCAGCACAGATACCAGGTCAGACTGAAACAGATTCATCATCATGTCCACAGTATGACACAAGGTTATTCTGGATGATGACAGTCTTGTGACATGATAAGATGTAGTAGATACATAGTGGCACGAATAGGAAAGAAATATAAAACTTTGGCAGCTACAATTGAAAAAAGTGTCAAAAACGAAGAAAAGCAGTAGCATTGGAAAACAGCTATGACAGTGGAAAGAGCGAATCTAGCTGCTAGTACAATACTGGCATCAGGAAAGCGCTACACAGATTAATTACATTTTCAAAATGATTCACGCCAGCATGAGAACAGAGTACATGCATTAAGGGACCATCTCAAACTGGCCAGTCTTGACCAGGCCACCGGGAAGTGTTGTTTAGATGGGGTGGAGTTTTATCCAGGGTGGACCTGACATGATAGGAAGTCCGAGTCCAGAAACACACCTACGCTATCGACAAAACATTCTGGATGACCTTTCCATCTATCACAATAAGAGCAGAGGGATGAATCACACTCTCATGCGTATGTTTCTACAATATTTCGATGACTTCATTGCTTGATTATACAACAGGCACAATGGAAGGTCTGGCCATTTGACTATGTTTTCTTTTAGTTGATTATTACTTAGATCTGACACAGAAAAGGAAGAGGCGTTATGTTGAGGTTTCTGAGTGATTCAAGGCTGACCTGTGTGCAACCACTGTTCTCACCACACAACGACTCACTGGCCACTGTTTGTTGTCTGTTTCAAAAGAGAAAGTTGGGTTTTTCTCAGCTCTGTCGCTATATTCTTAACCGCAAACATGAATTTGAAAAGTCCTTGAAAAGCCCATCAATGCAAAGCTCTTATTCATGTGTACGGTGGGCAGTAACTTAGATTACAAATGCAGCGTTTCTACTGGCAAACTAAAAATGTAGCTATTTGAATTGGGATGACATTTCCACATGCCCTAAACACATTGGTCTCTCTGATGTTGTGCAACCAACTATACAGAACGTCACTAATTAATCAAACTGTATAATTGCAAGCTAGTTAAATGCTCGTGAGGCAGCAATTTCCAAGTTCAACTGTTACTCTGAAACCAAGGTCAAGCGTTTTTAGAACAGAGGAGGAATAGGTGTCCTTTTAAATAAGCCTTCCAATCCTTATCACAACAGTTCAACTTTAATTGAGTTTACTGTAACTCGATCTCCCTGGTTATTTTCTTTCCCTCTGATATGCTGCAGTAGCGAGAGATCCTTCTTGTTCTACGTATGGATTGCTCCGTTGAGACAGCTCTGCTCTGATTCGCTAAGCCACAGTAACAAACGCACAAGGCTTTCTAATGTAAACATCCTGACGGCACAGTCGATTCCTGCTTCTGTTCCATACGGCTTCAGAAACGTCAGCGCGTCACCGAAGCTGCTCCAGAAGACCTGCCTTTCTACGGTGTGCTTGTCATGTCCACGTTCCCACTAGCAACTCGTTGTCAACATTGTAGCCAGCGTGCTTTGGAATCCAAACCCAGAGGACTGTTTCAGATGAGCACACTTGTCTTTGCTCTATGTTGAGATTAGACTTGGCCTTGGGCTTCTTCGGAAGTTTTGTCACAGTTCAACCGTAAAGGTTTTCTCACGTCTCACTTCTATAAAAACAGATGGCAAATCTTATATGATAATATTGTATTTGAATAACATTTTACTGCGATTACAGTGACTTCCCCCTCACGGTGCCATTGTACTAGACTCTACGTCAGTAATGTAAGAGGTGGAAAAAGTATGAAGAAAGTGTTTAGGGGTCAGAGAGAGAGCATTACTTCCTTTAGTTGCCAGAGCTTAGGTCCATGGGAGAAAGATAATGCAGGAGAGAGAGAAAGCACAAGAGAGAGAGGTGAGGAGGGACGGAGAGGAGGAGGAAAGAGAAAGGGAGGTCGGATGAGGTGCTCTCGGTCAGGTTGTGAGGGCACTTAAAGAGGGAGAAAGGGATAGGATGAGGGGTGAGTGGCACAGGACACGAGGGAGGGAGATATGGGAAATAGGGAGAATGGGACTCTAAACGCTGGAGTAGTGAATTGCTTTGTATTAGGATTGTACGGCCAGACCCGTTGAAACAAAGGTAACTGATTTGTGGTATGGATTGAAACCGAGATAACTGTGGAGGGAGTAGTGGGAAGATGGAGATGAAGTGTAAGAAGTATGAAGAAGGAAAAGGTAGAGAGGGTAGAATATTGCGCTAAGGAAGAATTAAAGAGTGGAAGAAAGAGAGCAGGTTCAGAGAGGGTTGGGGACGTGAAATAAGGGAAAGTATTTGGACGTTGTGTGTGTGGCTGTGTCCGAGTTCAAGAGAGAAAGTGAGAGGGAGGGAGATTGGGCTTGGCCTGGGGACACGGCTCCCCTTGGACCCGAGTTTGGCTGTTTCTCCGGGGCTGACTTCACATGAAGCACCTGAGAACACAGATATATACACACAGCCCTGCACACCAGGCCGGAATACAGCACAGTGCACCCAGGCCGGAATATTCCACGCAGTGTCTTCTGACATCACTACAGCTGGTGTGAATTTAGCAGAACCCAACCTAGTCCAGCTCTCAACACTCCTCTCTCTCTCGCTCTCTCTCTCCTGTATTTCTTTTTTTTTCTTCTTCTTCTTCTTATCCGCTCAAAGGCCCAGCTGATTCTGTCAGGGCCGGGGTAGCAGGACTGACTGTTAAAGACTGAAGCCCCTTTGAGACCACAGAGAAGGAGTCGAGACTGTTTAACACAGGCGGAAGGCAAGGGCTGGAACAGTGCAGTCTGACAGTGTGGGCCCCTGTCATGGCTGCCAAGTGACCTCAGGAGATATTTCCAAAGCGCCTCAGGCCCATCTTTAAAACACCACCAGTGTGTTTAGATGCGTGCCTGGCTGTTCTAAACACACTCAAGGTTTAAAGTAGCAGTTGTTCGATTTTATCTCTATTTATTCCATTCAGGAAAGGTTTAGATCCACTGTAACGCAGACAAAATTGTTTCGAGAAAGGACTATTCTGTTGAGGTATTATTCCTGAAAGCATGCAATGATGTTGTTCTGGTATTGCACCGGTATTGTACAGGTATGTGAAACGCCAAACAACAACACAGCATGCATCTTGAGATGGCCCTCTGCCCTCACAAGCCCATGTTTCTTACAGAAGGGTCGGCTATAATGAGAGTTCCAGAATTCTCCTATTTTTAAGGTTCCAGAATGCTGTTATTGTTAAGGTTCCAGAATGCTGTTATTGACTGTTGAGATTGTGAGGGTTTTAGGTGTTAGATCATTCCGTGGATCTCGACTCTCGGACGTTTATTGACCTGAAAATAACTGTCCAAGCTGGTCTTCAGAATTCTCCCCTCCTGATCATGAACTGCGCTC
The DNA here is from genome assembly GCA_036571765.1 of Plecoglossus altivelis. Taxonomy (NCBI): domain Eukaryota; kingdom Metazoa; phylum Chordata; class Actinopteri; order Osmeriformes; family Plecoglossidae; genus Plecoglossus; species Plecoglossus altivelis. The sequence continues at coordinate 2,789,058 of BROE01000022.1, forward strand.
ATCCAGAGAGGAGAGTAAAATCTGATTTAAATCGTCACACAGTATAAGGTGACTGTGAGTTCAAGTGCGAGTCAGAAGTGTGGGGAACAGATCAGATACTCATCAGTTTGTCCCCTGAGGGTCGTAACTCTGGATAATGACTGTTTCTAAGAGGATGGGTGAACCAGTTTGATCTTTCCACTGTCGTGTGTTCAGATGAAGGAGATGTGTGGGGGGGGGAGGATTGAGGTATCCACTCTTGGAGATAATATCTATAAATATACGCTTTTCAGGGAATGAGTCAGTCTTTAATGAGACCAAGATAAAACACTTAATCACATGTGTTCCCTTTCACCAGCCTCATCACAAAAGCAGTATGTGGAACATCTGTGTGGCCTGGGATTGAAATGATTACTGCAATCAAATATAAAGCCAAATATTAGATAAAAACAATTGGTTGAGGACTGGCAGCTGAATGTGTTAGATCGCTGCTCCTCCTCAACATCCACCATATTAGAAACAGCCTACAGCTACATCCATGCTACACACATCCATGCTACAGACGTCCATGCATTCATAAGCATCATGAATCAAAATACTTAAGATGACTCACTCAGCTGTTAATGTGATGTTTGGTTTCCACTTTCAGGGAAGCTTAGTAAGAAAGGTTGGATTTGTATTCCCATCATCCCAGATAGAATAAATCATTCGCACCTTATTTATTTTGATAAAAGGTAGCATATCAAACCCAAGGATCTTGAACTAGCCACCCTGTTCTTGTGTGTGTGGTCTGGGTGTTCATAGAAGTTGAGGAGAAAGCGTCAAGCTCTCAGGACTCTCATACAGACCGTTTGATGTTTGTCCAGGTCCAGGTTCCCTCCAGCGGGCGTCTGCCAGCCCGCTCCCGCCACCTCAGCCTGGCTGCAGTGTTGCAAAACTTTCCTGGAGGGCAACAGCCATCTGCTGGTTTTCATTTAGAAAGTCATTCATTTGCTAGAAAGACCAGCCCACCACTTTTTTACCTTTGTTGTTTTTTAGGAAATGCCTGTGGAGTTGAACCTGTAATTATTCCCTGAGGTGAACTACTGATAGAGGATATGTGGCTGTATTTGCTTGATGAAAACAGGGCCTCTGTACAGCATCCTTCCTCCCTCCCTTCCGTGTAGTAATCACAGTTCTGACAGGACAGGTCAACAAAAGCTTCCCACCCCAGTCCCCACTGCTGCCTGGTGGAGGCCGGTCTGCATCATAGAGGCCAGGTCTGTCTGGTGGAGGCCAGTCTGCCTGGTGGAGGCCAGTCTGCATCATGGAGGCCAGTTTGCCTGGTGGAGGCCAGTCTGCCTGGTGGAGGCCAGTCTGTCTGGTGGAGGCCGGTCTGTCTGGTGGAGGCCGGTCTGCATCATGGAGGCCAGTTTGCGTCATGGAGGCTGGTCTGCCTGGTGGAGGCCGGTCTGCCTGGTGGAGGCCAGTCTGCATCATGGAAGCCGGTTTGCGTCATGGAGGCTGGTCTGCCTGGTGGAGGCCGGTCTGCCTGGTGGAGGCCGGTCTGCATCATGGAAGCCTGGTCTGCCTCGTGTAGCTGGGTGTGCCTCGTGGAGGCCAGTTAGCCTCAGGGGTCAGCCAGATACTTCTCTCTGGAAGAGAACAGAAAACCAGAGGATGGCTGTGAGCTGGGGTTGTTTTGCTGGCTTGAGCCTGATCACCACCTTCCAGCTGCTTGCCAAATTATCACTCATTGACGGTGAATTCAAAGATGATAGCATCAATATAAAAATATTGATATGTGCAAATCTTTAGTTTGGAAAGTCAGACGGCAACAGGCTAAGTGCTAACAGGAGGCTTGCAGGAGGTAGGCACAAACCTTCTTCCAACTGTGTTTGAATCACCACATAAACAACAACATGGTGTTTCAATTACCTGCCATGCTCATCCGCGTGTGAAGCGAATCAACATACAAGGACCCGTTGCTTAGTCAGCATTCTCCATCCTCTCCAGCTCCTCTATATGGAGCAGCACATGGAAACTCTGACTCAAGCAGAACACTCCAAACATCCACTCCTTAGTATAAAGACATGTCATTAAAGCGTGTAGTGGTGAGTAAATGAGGTGCATTCATGCCAGTGCAGCTGAAACTGAATCTGTAAACAGTACTATGATATAGAAAAACATCATTGAAGGCTAAGTCCTACAGGACCAACATTTGAAAAGCCATGTCTAAAACAGATTCCTTCTTTTTGGTGTGTGTGTCTGTGTGAGGGGGGTGGGGGACGACAACAAGACGCCTACTGCATTCACATGATTGAAAACAACTGACATTCTCACATATGCTGTAATATTACGTGATGTTTGATTATTTTATAGTTTCGAGCACTTAACAGTTAGCAGCTGTGTATCTATGGAAAATGTATGTCAGAAGACTTGGAATTTAATGGGAAAGTACTACTTACAAGTCTGTATGTTGTTTTAGACTGTACACATGTGTAGCAGACCTGGTCCAGGCAACTTCGGCATGGCCTGGGTAGGGGATTGTTTGAGTGAAGCATAGGAACATATTTACATCACTGGAAAAAATGGGGGTATCGAGATATGTCCCAATTTCCTAATTACACAGACAGACAATTTAATCCTTTACAGTGTCATGTAGTCAGGTCACAAACCAACAAAGCGGTAAACCACTGAGCTAAAGGCATGTTTAACACGTGAACAGTTTCCACAGCTGATCTACGTTTGTGTGCCATCTCTGCACTGGCATACCCTAGCCTCAGTCTGTTGGTGACACCCACTTATATTAAGAACACTCAAGGAAAACCTTGTGTGTCTTAGATTCACAGCGTATCCGATGAATAATGGGAGGACTCTGAAAACTGATATTGTGGCGTATCTGTTTTGTATGGAACAATATCAGAACGAATGAGAAAAATGTAGAACACAGCATTCGACTTTCCCAGTGTTGTGTCACGCCTATGAAGGGAAGAGTGCATGAGGTCCTTCGTTTTAAAGGGGAAGCTAAACAATGCACTGGACCCCTGAAACAAGAGATAGCTTTGCTTACCAGTTGCCTTGGCAGCAAAGGAAGCAATCTCGCCTGGACGGTGGGCTGTTGGCAGAACAACTCCCACAGGGGTCGTTGTCTGTAATTTGCGTTGATAATTGGCTATCTTATCATAACACACCGTTAATCTGGTATTACAATATGGCTTTCTTTCTCCAGACTTCCCTGTTATTTAGGGCGGGCAGTGGGGATGACTGGGTCTTTAGTCGGGCAATGGCTTTTGCAGAGTCAGTCATATCCTGACAACATGTTTTTTCTTTTTTTCTTTTGAAACATAAAAATAAACAAGTCCCCATGCAGTCGCAAAGTACTGGTTGATCTTTGGCCTACTTGCTGATTATATCATACCAAGGACACAGAGTTTCAGAAGGACCTTTAAACATCAGTCTCCATAGAAACATATCATACAAAGTAGCCTCATCATGCACTAAAAATCCACAAATTGCGTTGAATGTGTCTTCTGGAGAATGTTGTGCGTTTTGCTTCCACATGCATGACGTTCTGTGAAAGGGATGTGGTTGTAAATGTTTGGCTTGACAGTGTGACCAAGCCCTCCCTCACTGCTGCACCAGGCCTCATGTGGCTCTGCCTCACATTTACATTGACAATATAAATGCATTGTCATTTACAGTCTCTTAACATTAAACAATACACACGATGTACGTATATACACTGGCAAATGTTTTCCCCACAATAGTAGTGAGGACAGAAAGTGAGTCCTCAAGATGTGCTTTCAACCTTCTACGAGCCTGGAGTTATTCTCTCTCCTAACATCCTCTGTATATTTTGCGGAAATACGTATATACATGCATATAAGGTTTCCTATAAGAGCTTCTTGACTTAAGCGATGGAACACTGTTCATAGTGCCCTTCCCATTGCTGGTGTGACGAAAGGTCATGGGAAATGTGCTTAGGTCTCTGAATCTAGGTTAGTTTGAGGGAGTTACATGAAGGTTGTTGTCTAATTAAAAGAAGGAAGGAGGAGGTTTCTGTATCTTGACATCAGCAGTAGAAGATGTCTGCTTTAGTCACCCGACAGCCAACTGTGTTCGTTGCAACTAGGTCATAAAAAAAACGGAATGAGAGAAAAACTTCAAAGTTCTCCAACAATCCCCCATTTTAGTGTTCTGGGATTCCAATGCATTTCTTCCACTAAGAAAAGGAGAAGAAAAAAAACTTTTATTCATGTTAAGTTTTCAAAATACTCTTAATTAGGGGTACTTCTTAACAAAAAGACAAAATCTCTTTTAATAATCGGCCGCAACACTAATTCCACCACCCTATTGAACGGATTACTTTAATACCTAAACTGGCAGAGGCTCATGGTTTTCAAAAAGATCTCTCTTCTTGCTCCAACTTAGAGAAAGTCAGAACTTTTCTGATTAGTCCTGCAAGGATTGCTGGTTTCTGACAAGGAAATATTGTGGAGCTGGAGGCCGAGAAAAGTATTTAGTGAAATTCTAAAGGAAGTATGGATTCCCAAGAGAAACCTCCCTTACGAAGTACATGACCTCATGAAAGTTTTTAACCCTTGTGCTATCCTCAGGGGTCAGAATGACCTGAAACTATGTTAAATGCACGCACAATGAGACATTTAGATTTAGATTTAGATGCTTGATTGAACTCAGAAAAGACAAAATCTTTCTGATTCATGTGCAACACGGCTGCGCATTTCAGTGCCCAAAAAGGTTTAGGGTAAACTTTTTACTAACCTGATTTATTTCAGGGTTGAAGATGGGGCCTTTTTGACCCTTAGGACAGGGTGAGTTGAAGAATACGAAGAGAGCACCAGGGTTAAAATATTGTATGTCTGATGACAACATTTTTGGCTGGCCGACAACCTTTTGCAAAAAAGCTTGACCTTGTCAGAAGTTGTCCAACTTCCTGTAAGGTTTGGCTTCAGAGATGTATTTTAAGTGCCTACACAAGACAGTTTTAGTTCTGCATGTGATCCCTCTGAAATGACTCATTAGTCTGAGTCAGTCTGGTTTGAACACCTACGTCCCTCAAAATGACAAATTCTCAACAAGCCAAGCTTGGCAAGGCTTCACTGCCAACTTTTTGTCTTGGAGTTGGCTCTTCCTGGCTTGACTGACATGCCGTCATGATGCAACACTCTCTCTCTCTCCCCATCTATCCGGAGGAATGCCCTTGTTTGAATTTTGGAAATCAACATGACAGAAAAGTCAACCGGTGTTAGCCTCTGAGCTTTGACGTCGTATGTTGACAATAGAAATAATTCTGCTTGGGGGCTGTTGGCTGCTGAGTATATTACACAGGCTTGTGCGTCCATGATGTCATCAGCATCCTGTATGAGCCGTGAGCTTGAGGATGGTTCTAGACTGAAGCGATCACAAAGAGGTGGAGATGCAGTCTCAGAGTCTATAGGCTTTGGAAGAGCACATACAAAACACAGACAGCTGGTTCCATTTTTTCAGGCAATTAAAAAATTATGGTCATTTCAGGTTTGGAGGGATCAGCTTGCTATGCTCATGTTCCATGAATATAAATCCAAAATCCGACTGGCTCTGTTGCGAGCATGAATTGTCATTTGATGGTAAAAAAGACCCATACTTAATTACAGCATGAAGAACACAATTGAGCATTTCAGATGATCTCAACCAGGAATCATGACGTATTCCACAAAGAGATTCATATTATTTCTGTGACTTGAACTGAGTTTTTTTTCATGCATGCCTGTACAAAGCTTGTGCTAACAGCCCACATTAACATTTCACACACAGAAGGCACTGAAGCGTTTTACTATGGTCACTGGTTGTATGCAAAACAAGCGAGCAGAGATGATATCACAGCAACTGATATCCTGCCTGCACTGAATGAATGACTCCGTTAAGGTAGCTGTTGATAGCTGCATCTTTTTTCGGTGACAGCAGGACAGTAGGAGCTGTTCTGAAAGGAAGGTCGAGGAACAGGCAGTCCTACTCTATATTTAGGTTACAGGAACTAGCGCTTGGTTACAACAGCCTCTTCGGAAAAAACAAACAGACGTTTCATGGACGTGGTCCCAAAAGCTGTTATCGGGCCCCAATTTTCACACACTTAACTGCTTCGCCTGACCCTGTCACTCGCCGTCTTGTCCCTAGTGCTGAGAGGCCGGTGCTTCTGGTCTCCAAACTAAGTCATCAACAGGACGGACCCTTTCTACGGGACGAGACAAAGCCCTGCTGATACAACCTTCAGGCCTCTCACATTATGGCTCGCAAACAGCTGAAGACAACCGCGACAGAGCGGCAGTCTCTGGCCCGTAGCGTCTGAATAGGGGACTGGGAGTCCTAACGCGTTGGTAACCATGAAGAAAGGTCTCAAGGACTCGCTTAAGTAGCGAACAGGGGGTGAGGGGGTGGGGCCATTAGTACATTCTGTTCCGAAAGGGTGGCTCCTTCCACAGCTTCGTCCTCTTTCTTCAACTCTTGGTGAAGAGGATGGTGGGATGGGACCATCTCTGAAGTTATCCTCCAGCTTCACCTCAGTTGCCCTCTTAAACCCCTGCACACTGCCAACCCACAACAGTGACTTATGGTTATGACGTGACAATATAATCTTATTTTCTACTCTTGTGAGATAATCCCTTAAATGTCAATAGAAACCTAATCTACGGTCTGAGTCTGTCACACTCCACAGACTTAGATCGCCTGCTCATTCAAAGTCTCACTCCGTAAGGATTTGCCGTTTTGGTCAAAAGACATGAATTCCAGCATGTTTTTGTATCTCCAGTGACGATAGCTTGTGTGTGCAAAAGAGAGGGAGGTTTGAGTGTGTGTGAGAGAGACCAGGGTGTGTGAGACCAGTGTGTGTGACAGACCAATGAGAGAGAGACCTATGTGTGTGTCAAGAGAGAGACCTAGTTGAGGATCCCAGGTCAGACAGATACACGGGCTGCACCTGAACCCCCAGGAGTAGAGCCTCTTCTCACCTCCGCCTCAGGTCCTGGCCTCCCACCCTCTGTTTTCCAGATTGTTGGAGGTCTGACGGTCCTCCAGCTGTGGCGCAGAGCAAGAACAAGCTGAACCTTCCCGGTGGCCCTCGCTAGAGACCAATTTGTGGTGTAGTGCGACGGAAATTTTTACAACCGGTACAACCTTTTTTTCCTACCAGTCATGTCGCTATGGGGGTGTAGAGACAGTCTAAAACCAGAGGAGTTCTCCCCTATGTATGGGTTGCTAGGACAACCTGGAAGCAAGGTTTGAACATTTCTTCTTTGAAAACACCTCGTGGATGTTTTCAGATGTCCTCCTGCTTGTTATCGTAGACTTGGTCAGAACAGTAGGACTGGATATGAGGACGCTGACCTGGATGTTCCTCGGATGTTACTCATGTTGGCATGGTGATAGGATTAGGACCAAAGGTTGGTCCCAGAGGTGGAGCAGAGGACCAGAGTTGGGTCCCTCACACCCACTTTCACAACCTACACTTCTAGCTCACACAGTTTCAAGCACCGTAGGGCTTTTTCTCTGCACGTGTTGTCTGTCATTGAGACCAGTAATAATCAACAATCATCCAGACTTTGGAAATGTATGAACCATTCCTAAGTTTTACGAGCTAGTAGCCTCCCCATTTTGGGGTCTCGCAGAACAATCTAAAAGCAAGTAAGCGGATGCCCAATAAAGACCCTGATGTCATAAATGCCTAATTGAGTCATCCCTCTGCATGCAGCAAGACATTCCAGCCTGTTTATTGAGGTTGAGGGAGTTCCAGCAGTGTTGGTTTACACCCTGAGAAGGCTGAGTATCCTGGTGGCAGTGGACTGGAGGGCCGGCCCAGAGCATCCCTGAGACAGGTTCAGGGAAGGGGCCGTACTCCCAGCGAATGCTCCCAGCTGCTTCATGCTACAGCCCTAATTTACAGACCCAGGTGCTCGGGCAAGATTTGAAACCCAAGTAGCGTTGACTATAAGCAGAAGTTGTTCCAAAAAGCCCTGCACAGACCGAGGCTGTATCTTATCTGTCTGTGTGGACCCAGCGGTCGTTAAGACTAATACCTGTGTGATGGTTGCAGTAGATCATCTGGGAAAAGCAGAGGCATGCGTTGAGTGTGTGTGGGACTGAGGAGTAGGATAGACAGGAGAGATGTGTGGATGCGTGGGACTGGGCTGTACGCTTAGCTGGGCTTAGCTCTCTATGCTAGTGTGTGTGTGTGTGTGTGTACATGGTTGTGAGTAGATGTTGTGCTGTCCACAATATGCCTGGTGTAAAAACTAAGATGAGGTGGATCTAGTGTGTCTGGATGAGTTAAGGAGGAGAATGTGATGGAAGGGACGTTTGTGTGTGTAGAGAGAGAGAGAGGAGAGAGTATTAGGGTAATGAGAAAAGTTCACTCAAAGTCCAACCTCCCAGATTCCATCTTGGGCAAGGAGGACAAAAGCAGACGTGAGTTCACATCTAAGCCAGGAGGGGAACATGGAGCGAGAGGGTTCATAAGTTCACAGTGTGCTCCCTCTCTCTCCAGCTCTGCTTGCCACCTTCATTCGCTAGTCACAGATACATTCTTCAACACATCAGCAGACCTCGTACCTCCAGGAAGCCAGGCTGTGAGAAGAGAAGTCCTGAGGAGAATACCGAGTGAGGGCGCTTCAAAAGACCTGTCCCCTCGGCATCCTGCTCCAGGAATTTGTCAAACAGATCGGAGACGACTCAATGAGGACAGTGTGTGGACAAGGTCTCGCTGGAAATCTCGAACCGAGACGGTGGTTGTTATCGCAACATGAGATACTGTGAAATCAATTTCTGCACCTGGAACCCATGAATTCAGCAGAGCTATTCAGGTGTCTCATCTCAATAGAAAGGGAAGATGTCTGGACTTCTGCTTGCACCGCAGGAATAAGATATTCCATGAGGCTGAATACTGAGATTGCGATGAACACACTAGGCTGTTGGTTTTGCTAACTACTCCGCTGCCTGTCACAGTTCATGTTCCACCCATTATACCACGATGGTCCCATCTCTCTTTCCTCATTTTATTCCTCGACGGTCATTCTTATTTTCCTGTACCTTTAATTAATTTTGAAGGAGAAAATAAAGCAACTTGTGATCCTTTACTCCTAATGCATCGCTCGCTAAGAGAAGGTTTCCTTCCAGTGCGAGCGATTTGTCCAGCTCTGAGCCGTGTGGACGTATGACAACATCTGCCACGTTGAGGAGCTTGGGGTCTGGGCTTATGATCAGGAAAGCAAGGTCTTGGCATCCCTCCAGCCCGCTAAGCGCTCAGAGGTAGAACAGCCTCACGACGACACTCCTCTCTCCATGGTGAAAAGCAAAATATGGCTGGTCTATTCCAATAATCCATAAAGTTAATTGTGCTTTTCAGGGGAATGACAGAAGCAGATTGACATCAGTAGAGTTATTTCACAAGCCCAATCTGCTTAACCATTGTACTCTCTTAATATTCGGCAACTCATCCTTTCTTAAGGGTCAAAAAGACCCCACCTTCAACCTTGAAATACAGCAGGTAAATTACATTTTTACCTTGTACCCTTTTGGGCATTGAAATGTGCAGCCATTCTGCACATGGATCAGAAAGATTTCGTTTTGTCTGAGTTCAATCAAGAACATACAATCTAAATGTCTCATTGTGGGTGTGTGTGTGTGCATTTAACATAGTTTGGAGTCATTCTGCCCCCCAGAATGAACACAAGAGCTACAGCTGCAAGATGTAACAGGGGATATGTTCTACTATGAAAAACAAGGCACCAGATTCTAGTCTGAACTTCTGCACTTTCCCCTAGCTCCTGTTTGATTGACATGATTTCACAATATCAATCAAAGATGAAGCTTTGCCTCCGGATTGGTTGGAACAGGACTCCATGAACGTAATTGGCTGGTAAGTAGCAGGCCTCAAGAATGAGAAATTAACATTCCGCAGGTACTGTCTGTGCTGTCTGCGTTGCTAAAAAACTCTCAGAGGGCTTCATTATATATCATAAACACTGCATGTTCACAGGGTTAACGCTTTTCTGTTTCAAACTGAAAAATAAATCTTACCTATTGCACCTTTAATATTAAAAACACCGCCCTGAAGAGTGGGTGTCTTGTTGTCATAGCAGCTCATACAGTATAGCTGTTCTTCTCTGCCATATGTAACTGCTCTTCCACACCAAATCATACTCCAGTAAAAGTGTATAGCTTAACTTAAAAGCTCATTTATTGTTTTTGCAGCCTTTAAACTAACCTCTAATGTCATTTGAAAAGTGCAAGTCCTGAAAAGACACTATATGAACATCTCCCAGTCTGTAGTGTTGACAGCACGGAGCCCTGAGAAAAGTGAACTATTTTAAGTGCTTTGGTATGTGGTTTGTTGGCCAATTGGATTGCGCATATCATGTTGGTCATGCAAAAGAGAGCAGCTGCAAAACTACAGTAGCGTGCTCTCACCACAACTGACTACCCTGCAGCTGAGCAATTCATCAGAGGTTAACCCCACAAACCGCTACATCTCTAATTTGCATTACCTTCCCCCTCCTCAGAACCAACAAATTAACTCTCTCTCCTTCTCGTTCTGTGGCTGTACCTCTCTGTCAGACGCACACACACATTTAGGGTTTAGATTAGCAGCCAAGCACTTGTAAAAACACTCTGAGGGTGATCTTGATTCCAATAGTCTAACTTTTGGACAGTTGAGCTGTCCAATAACTGCTCAACCACAGTTGAGCTGTCGTAATCAAAGCGTTTTCTGTACGTGCAAATGAGGAGTCAGAACCAAAGTCCAAGCTGCAAAACCACAGTCGATACTAAGGTCAAGGCCACCAGAGACTGAAACAGTCTTCACATGAGCATCGCTTGCTTGCTAAGACAAAGCCATGACCAACTCCCTCCCCTCCGTGCTCACACACCGAGGAGATCGGGTGAAGGTGGGAACGCTGGCTCAAGGAATGTCCCTTCTGCAGAAAACGAAGCGTCTGTAATTAGCATTACTCATGTGAGGAGTCAAGGGAGCAGGAGAGACCTTTAGCTGCCTGAGCTAATCTGGCGGAAAGTGTTCCTGGTCGAGCAAAGGCGTGTATATTTGCAATATGTTGTAGAGAAGTTTTAATAAGACTTTAGGGTAGAAAAAAGCCCCCTTTCCTGCTATAAAAAAGCCCAGCCTTGATTCTGTTTGCCGTAAGCACACGAGCCGCTTTGGTGGAGACTGCTGTGTGACTTCACTTTGCTGAGGACGTTTGCTGTCTTTCGCTGGCTGGTTTTGCCTCTCGCAGTGGCCCAGCTTGCTAGACACAGTCTAAGCAGTGCAGCCTGCATTCCTACAGTATATTACTAGTGGCAGATGAGGTAAAGAGTCCACTTTAGGGCCAATTACCTCATATTGTTAAGAGTGGGGGAGCCTGCTGTCAGACTGAATAGATCATGTGCTGTTTTCCATACATACCTTCTCAGGGGTGGCGGTCTGCCTGCGTCGTAACCCTTTTCTCCATGAGAGATCATCCTCCACATAGGAACACGCCTCCTTTAGCTTGTTCTGCTGTGGAGAAATCTTAATCTCTCTTTTGTTTGTTGAGGAGTTTTAGGTTTGCGGGTTTCGTTTTTTTTTTTTTTTTTTTTTTTAAGTTTTTGTCAGTTGAAACGAAATCTGAAGGTTGCAACCCCAGCCCCAACCCTTGGCTGTCAGGGGATGACATCATTTTCCTGGGTGTCTGCACATTACATTGTGCAGATCCTTGAGCAGGTCCAGCGGGCGAGCTGATATGCCATCAACAGACTCACAAACAATATCAGCTTGTGACTGAAACAGAGAAAGTCATCTCAAATGTTCCTTTCAGCTCAGGCTTGGAGATTTCCCCTTGCAACAACAGGTTGTAAATCCATGGCATTATTACATACCCCTTCTCCTTCCTATTGAAACCAGATCTCTCCTCTTTGCCAGGGGTTGTTTGATCAGATCTTGACAAGGCAGAAACACTTTTGATCTGCCAAGCCAGGGCTCTGGCTCTCCAGAGAGATGGTTTTACTTTCTGTGTGTAACGTTTCAAAATCCCTCGTAGCGTTTCAGCGTCTGGGATGGTTTGCTGTTTCATATCTTTGACAGTGACTTGCATCTCTTGTTGCAGTGACACCACAGAAACATTCTGTCATAAGGATCCAAGATAGGTATTTCTAAGTTAATAGCTTTCCGCTGCATAACGCGTGTTTCCAGGCAACAAGGCTTCATTAAAAGAGAGCTCCAACATGCAACAGTTGTTGACTTGCTAGTTAAATTACTGTTTTATTGTAATGCGTTTATAAACCGTGTTTTCCTTGGCCTGTTGAAGTCCCTGTCTCGTAATAGAATTAAAGCTGAACAAACAGTGAGAACAGAGTGTATCTGAAGTGAGAAGCTTTTTACAGCGTTTTACAGCTGGACCATTAGTGCTTTTTAAGACACACCCATCACGCTTCCAGCCAGTAATTAGCCAGTAATTAGGCGCATACATGCTAATTATCCTCTGTCATTTTCCTTGCTGCTACACGCTAGCCTGCCACACGTCAGTCCTGAAGTTTTTGACACACCTCAATGCAACAATTGACTGTTAAAGGCAAAATTATTTCCCAGTGAGAGCAGCATTTCATGTTAAATTTTGAGTTTGTGCCAGTGTTAATGCTCTTTCGAGCGAGACAAAAAAAATAAAAACATAATTGGCAATCGAACACCTCAGGCTTTTTTTTCTTAATCTGTGAAGTTGTCTGCAGAGTCACCTCACTGTCAGCCTCTGCTACTTGTTTAGCCACTTTATAGTCCATTAGCACGTACATGTGTTTTCTCTCCACAGTGAGGCAATGCAAGACTCAGCTCAATCCACACACCTGTAAGAAATGATCCAGCAGTCAACTTTCGAACGAGATTACATCAACAGCTGCACGTTACCTTGTTAAGCAGACTTTATTCAGGAGTAGGAAATGCGTTCCTTGGACTCCTCTAAAGGGCCTCCTTTCAACACAGAAGTGTGACACACCAATCACACACAGCCCCTGGTTTGACCCACCAATCGTACATATCCCCAGGTTGACCCACCAATCACTCACAGCCCCTGGTTTGACCCACCAATCGTACATATACCCTGGTTTGACCCAGCAATCAGACACGGCCCATGATGATCAGCCATCTTGGAGAAGTCCGAGCCAAAGAGAATGAGCGCGGAAGAGAGCAATCAGACGTTATCTGTAACAGTGGGATTAGTATAATCCTTGTGGCCTTGCTATTCCCAGTTTTGCTCTCTGTTTGGAGTGTTAGCCTAGCTTTGTCGCTAATGTGATAAGGTCTCCAGAGGTGATTCTGTGAGCTCACTTGGACACATGCTGCCTGTATCCCAGCACCAGCTGTTGATCTCAGATGTCTGAAGTAGTGATAGATGAGTCCTGCAGGGACATCATTAGTCAGGTTATCTGGACACTGATTGATATGTAGGATGGTTATGTCATTTGTGTTTTATGGCGCATAGAGTTTTGCGCAATTTCGACAAGATCAGGACTAATTTGGTTGACTTGGAAATCTAATACACCTCTCTCTCTATCTCTATCTCTATCTCTACCTCTCTTTCGCTCTCTGTCAAACACTTCTTTTTTTTAAATACTCACCAAAATGTTGTCTCTTTTATGTCAAACTGCATGACACAACAATACATTTGATACAACATTCATACTTTGGCATTGGACCTCCAGGACCTAAATTAACCAGTGTTTCAATGCAACCCACTTGTCTTCCACTGGTTTCCAAGCAGTGTGGGATTTCTGAATAAAAGTTGGAAGTAGAAACACCTGGAGAGGATTGCAGGGAAAACTGTCTCTGCATCGTCCAAAAGCCCCCAAACATTCGGAGGCGTTGTGAAGGTCAAACTGTTTGGACCGAATACCCCACTGCAAGTATTTAGTTTCCCTCACTCTGGGATTCGTGTCACGTCTGTTAATGTCTGTGTGCCGTCATACCATCACGGGTGTCATGGAAAGAAAGATAAGGGCACAGAGAAAGATGGACCTGATGAGGGAAGGAAAGCTGGCGATACAGTTGGGTAAAGGTTTTTAGAGATGGCAGGGGAAGATCGGACAATGTGTTGGGATGGTGAGCTGCGTCTGAGGAGGAAGCTTTCTGTAGGAGGTGGGAAGATAATATCTTCTGTTTCCAGGCCTGTGTTCCTCACACATGCAGGAGCAGAGAGACTCACGTGGCAGGCTGTTAGCTCAGGGAGCAAACTTTACCAAGAATGTGAAATTTCCAATGAAATCTTTGTTCCAAGAATTCTTGAAGTACACATCGTTAACGGTTATAATTTGCGGTTGTCGAACTTGCCCAATATCAGTGAAACATAAAAATCTCATAGCAAATAATAACTGAACACCTTTTAGTTATTAAGGACAAAAACAAATATGCAATGTTTTATGTGCAATGTTTGTACCCTCACATGTTGTAATAGTACAGCATAGTTGTGAAAGCATGGCTGCTCTGACCATAAACAAGGAGCTTAGTCTTCATCTCAAGTCTATCCAGTAAGCTCTATCAATGCATTTGACAGATTTTTTTTAAATTATTCATTCCTCTCTGAAAGGCCTGACGAGGAAATCTATAGGTCCAACTCAAATCAAACTGTATAGCTCATGGTTTCCCTTGAGAGTTGATTTTTACACTCACTTCTAAACTGCATTGTTTTTAAGTTACGTTCAGCTATCTGAGCACAAATTATTATTAAACAAAATGAATTGCCACACAGTGGCTATTCTACCATTTCACCTCGCTACCTTGCTGAAAGTAATGGCATATCTGGCCATTACACACAGATTTTGTGATGTCATTGTCACAGAGATGCCATATACACAGTAGATGTTGATACGGTGCAACTTTCATGGGTTAAAGATCAGTTGCTGAAACATATATGTTGTGTATGTAGTATGTATATACAGTATATACTGTATATATATAAATATATTTATATGTGTGTGTGTACAAATATATGTGTATATATAGAGAGAGATAAATAAAGCTTTGTTTTTTTTCCCGGTGGGGACACGTTTTTTCAGTCCCCTAGTTGAAATACAATCTAAACATGGCAAAGCAGTTTGTTGATGTAAAATTCAAAACAGCGTGGCAATTTAATGTGACTAAAACATCTGTATTTATTCACATGAAGTGATCTATTTTTAAACATTTATTTGATATGCTACGGTATATTTAGGGATTTATACTGAGTTTATTTTGGATTAATCCATGTTGTGGAAAACACATTGCAGCTAGAAAGTTTATTACAACAGAGCGAGGGGAGTTAGAATTGGTAATTGTATGCCGTTACTGATCAAATGAATAACAAGTAGCACAATCCAAAGTGCTACACTTTGCAGATGATGTGCTGTTCCACATCCAAGTTCAAGTTCATTAACAAATGAACATCATGTATTATTCCAAGTGTGTGCAAGCAAACTGATGGTGCAAATTTCCATCCCCATTATCGTTGAATTTAGAAAATAGCTATTTAACTGAAAACACAGCCTGAAAACATGTGTTCCAGGTTTGACTTTGAAACCACAGATTGATGAGAGGAGGGAAGGACTGTGTGTGTGTGTGTGTATGTGTGTATGTGTGTGTATGTGTGTGTGTGTGTGTGTATGTGTGTGTGTGTGTGTGTGCGTGTGCGTGTGTGCGTGTGTGCATGTGTCTGTGTGTGTGTGTGAGGGAAATACAGAGAGAGAGACAGAGAGAGAACGAGCTATAGAGAGACATGGAGAGAAAGAGACATAGAAAGAGAACGACAGAAGTACAAAATTCAGATTGAGTGAGAAGGTGGAGCTGTTAAGGACAGAGCGCCGTGTCTGTGAATGTGTATAAAGGATTATTACTGGGGGGAGGGAGGCTGGGGGGAGACACGCAAGCAGAACCTGGAAAAGAAAATGCGAACTCAGCATCTCCAAGATAAAGCCCGAGAAAGCATGGAAGAGTTGAAAGATACAGGCGGTAGAACTGAACGTGAGGGTGAACACCAAACACGACATGTCTAATCAGGCCTTATCTGGCCCAACAATTTCATGGTTGTTTGAACCAAGTGGGCCATGTTTCTCGGCACAAATGTTGGGATTTTATCTGTAAAAAATATTTTCCAAGAGCCTCTTGAGGTTGCTTGCTTAGAGGCAACGTTTCTATGTGTGTACGAGGGCTTGTAGAAGTTACAGAACAGTGTGTGGGTGTTTGCGTGTGCGTGCGCGTTTGTATTGATTGAGATCCCTTTAGCGGAAAGGATAAGTTGAGGTTGACAGAGATGTGGCAAAAGGCAATGTTTGTTGTGAAACATTTTCCAGGCTGGGCCATGTATACACTAGGGAGACTAAGCGGTCTGAAGCATGAGTTAAGAGTTAGACTGGGTCGTCAGATCTTCTTCCTCGTGTGTCAGAGGTGACTAGGAGGACACCCAGGTGCTGAGTGTCACCTGCATGGCTGTCTTCCTGTTTGATGAATAACCTTTTCCCCCCCGTTCATCTGAAACTACCCTTACTCTCTGTACAACTGGCACTAGTTGATGCACTCCTTTTGCAATGTTTTTTGACGTGGGAATGCATGTTGCTGTCATATTTGACTGGCAGGAATGTTCCCGGGTCGATTTCTGTCTTTCCCTGAACGCAGACTACATTTAGCAGGGGAAGACAGTCACAGACGGGCCAGAGAGGGTTATGATGATAGGGAGGGGGAATGATGACATTTAAACATTTTACTCTCTTCTTTGGAATCAAAAGCGGTTTCACTGACAAAAGTTGCTTTTTAATGTCATTTTTGTTTGTTATTTCAACTTCTTACATCATTTGGATTAATGTTGTGGTTTGGTTATTCTCTGCTTGAAGCACGTTAACCAGTATTGAATATATAAACAGATGGATTGCAATTTCCAAGGGCCTATTGTTTTGTCTCCTCACCATATTATTATCAGGAATTTAGAACAATAACTATCCAGCAGCAATGAGACACTTTGAAATCTCCAAAGTATTTCTGGAACTCAAACAAAGTGGAGATTGAGGATGTCTCAAGGTCTCAACATCCTCTCACAAAATCCTCAGCAACGATGTCTTGCGAGTTTGAGAAATTGCACTTTAAATTGTTATGTCCCGTTTGTCGTCGATTAAAGGCCTTGTCTCGATGAGTCAGGATCAGGAAGCATAACGACTTGTGGATGAACCAGAGCGTGTTTGTTTCGTCATAGTTGAGACCAAATGGGAATTTTCACCGCACCCCAGAAATGTTCCCCCAAAGAACTGTAAATAACATTTAAGTCAGTGTAAGAAAAAAAAACCTGTCAGGTAAGGTGGATACAGGTACCTCTGAAACTGAGACAGTCTCCTAACCCCGCCTGGTTTAGCAGTTTAACAGACCAAGCTGTTGCACAGTCTCTGTTTCCCTCCCCAGAAGAACTAAAACTACAGCAAACTGCATTTAAAATCCACAGTCCCAGAAATCCGGACTGGATTATTGACTCAACATTATTGACAAAAGGTCAAACGACCATGCGGGGCCTTGCTGGGTTCACCTCATGCAAACCGCCAACCAGATCAAGGGATTGATTAGATTACCCCGAACGGAAAGAAAAGGAAAGAGGAGTTTATGATTCACATCTCAGCCCACATTGTGTTGGAAACACTTCAGCGACGTTCGTCTCCTGTGACACAAATAGCAGAAGACCTTCTGTTTGTTTCTCTGTTTGGATCAGAGTCACGCTTCAGACATCATCAGACCCCCCTCACGTGGACACGACATTTGCGGGAAAAGTTATTAATCACACACTCCAGATGTGTTTTCTGACATCACTGCAAAGATAAACGATAACACACTGTGGGGGTGGATTGTATATTGAAGGAGAGCTTATGGCATTATGATAATTAGGAGTCATGTAAATCATGGCTAGGAGCCCAGTAAGCAGAAATGTGATGGTCATAAGCCCTTAGAGGTCCAGGATGGAGGGATAGTTGCTTCAGCAGCCTGTGTGTTGGACAGACTTGTTAACTGAGAGCAGGCCAGTACTGTGAGTTTACCTCCCACACTGATTTAACATGGTTTCAACTATACGTTTCTGTTGTGTGGCTGGCTGTTATACAACATGTAAAGAGAGGCTAGGCATTTTAATAGACACAATTGACCTTTCCCAAAAAATGTTAATGACAAAACCAAAGTAAAATCTTTATTGCATGAATACAGACATAATTTTTCAATAAAGTTGCAGTGAGAAATATGCAGGCTCAGCTTGAGAATCATCCTGTCAGCAAACTCCAGCGCGTCACCGCCCACGACCGACCACAGGTCTCGTCCCTTCTTGTGAAAGTAGATCCAGGTAAACCAGGGAATCCTGGGCCAGGTGATGGAGAAGTCAGATGTGTTGCGTTTGCTTAGTGATGTGACCCAGTGAACACTGGCTGGCTGTTATAGTTGCTGTAGACTGAAAAGGCTGACCTCAAGCTATCAAGTCAGCAGATTGATGAGATCTAACATGAAATTTCTGCTTACATTCAGAAGGACCTTTTTAGTTCTGTTAGTTGGGTTTAGGTTTAAAGCCTAACTGTCAATACAAGATTTTAATTCCTTGAGGCTCTAGGTTTGGTTAAGTGCAGTTGTATGAGTGTACATGAACCTTGAATTTTTTTCAAAAAAATCTTTTTTCAACCTTGCAAGAAAAATCTAAACTTACTTAGAAAGTGTTTTGTGAACCTTTTAAATGTTTTTTTTAATCCTTTTAAAAACAAAATTTCTTGAACCTCCCCCCTCCCCAAAATACAAACTTTTTTCACACATATTTTTTTTCGAAACCTCTTACCACACTTTTTTTTTTTTCCTTCGGAAATATAAAATTCTACCTTTAGGAATAAGTAAAAACATTTTAAAAAAATGTCACATTTTTTTCAACCTTTCCCCTCAAAAAATTGAAACGTTTCTGTTCAAACAACATGATACAAAAAAGCTTCTAATTCAGGTTTAGAAATGTTTCAAAATCATTTATTTCTAAGATCGTTTTTGAACTCTGTTACACTGGACATGTCATAAGATAATCCCTTTCTGCAATGTACTGTTGTTACAGTGTTACAGTGCAACTAGTTGTTGCTCCCTTCCAGCGACAGAGCCTAAGACTGAGACATAATAAGCTGCAGGTGTTTTGGTTCTGTCAAGGTTGTCTCTGGACAACCTGTTGTTTTGTTTCGAACAGCATTCTTGGTTCTGAATAAACTCCGTCTGGTATGTGTTTAGAGTTCAGCGCAACGAGTAAAGTAATACCAGTTCACAGACATTTGTTTCCTTCAAGAAAACGTCTGAAATGCTTAAAGTGGACAAGCGTGAATGCTGTTTGGTGTGGATGAGCATGAGAAGGGCATGGTGTTGACATCTGCAAGCTCAAACACTCAAGGTTTTGCCTTTTTTATTCATTGATTGTCATATGATACAGTAAACAAAGAATAACATACAGTACTTAATAAACAAGCTGATGTATAACCAATAAGTTTAATAGTTTGAACCCTGTTTTATATTAGCTATGATTATTGATTCAAGTGAAATACTCTAAGGGTTTATTAAAGTGTTTTAGTTTTATATAATTTATGTCCTATCAGAGGAAATGTTGATTTATACAGGGAGAGGATGTGTAACACCAATATAAACATTAGATAAAGTGAGTAAACATGTTATCATGCTTTACATCTACAAGCCTGCGAAGAGATCAGAGATGCTGGGAACCAAGTGCAACGATGAGCATGTGTTTCCCTGGCCCCATCCCTCCTGAATTCAGAGCTCATGGACTTAGCTTGTCTGAATGACCTGTGATGTGCACAGGCCCGGAGTTTTCATATCATAAATGATGGGAGTGAACTGGCGCAAAGGAGCAAATGTCTCATACTGGAGCCTGTCGCTAGTAAAACATTTATGAGGCTGTCCTCTCCCCCCTTGATGTTATGTCAAGTGACTCAACGCTGAAACACTAACAATCAATCACCCCACACCTATGGAAGACAGCTAGACAGCCCAAAAGCTGACAGGTTGACATTTGCATGCAGGAACAGGGAAAGTCACCATGGAGGGTGATGTTTCATACAGTTTGTAATGACTGTTATGGGAAATATACCCAAATATCTTCTTTTTTTCTTGTCTTGTGTGTACATATTTCTGGATATGGTTCAAAGCAGCTGTTTGACAGACAGGGAGGGAAATCTGTGTTAAAATTCTAACTGGCAACCTTAAAATGAAAATAAACAAAACGTTTTTTTAGGCTAATGATTTCCTTCTCTGGAAAATGATGCTTGTATTTCCTTGTTGGGAGTTTCCAAATCGACACAGAATCCATGGTTCAGCCATTATCTCACCTCGTTTACAAATCACACTCCACCAGTGAACACTTTGCATGGGGACTTTCTGCATGACGGAAACTTTGATTCTCTTAAAGCAATTATCAGATTTCTCATTTGCCACCTGGGAGAAATCCCTTTGCGCTTCCTGATTGACTTGTGCCAGGCAGAAGTGACTCAAAGGTCAGTGACGATGTGAGGCAGAGGGACTTTTCCTGGTTGTGGGGACCTGTTACAACTGGATGAGCAGGCAGCAGACTTCCTAAGCGTGTGAACACGGAGCGCCTCAGGATATGATCCGGCAGGACCAAACTCTCCACAGCTGAGTGAAGGCTTGATCGTCACTCCAGGTGGATGTGATGACGCAAGTGACTAAACTGTTTAGTCATGCCCTGCTGCTGGTTAGCAGTAGAAGCATTAGCACGGGATAATGCCACGTCTTTGTGTTATGGTGTCTAATTTAAAGTCTGAGTTGGAACAGAATGAGGAGGGTCAGTTTGCTGCCAAGTTTTCTTTTTGTGAAAGAAAGCGTCTGCAGTTGGTGGCGACTCAGAGAACACAACTCGACCGGCGCCCTGCTGGGTTAAAGGCTTTGTGTCCTCAAATTCCAAGCGTCGTGTAAAGTCGTTAATCACCTCAGCGCCATTAGGCTGGTTCCACATTGCCACACCGCCACTCTGGCACAAAAGGTGTTCAGGCTTCCTCTTCATCTCAGAACAACGCGTCAGAGACGAGAGCTGTCTGTGTGTGTGGGCTGGATCGTGTGTGTGTGTGTGTGTGGACTAGGGTGTGTGTGTGTGTGGACCGGGGTGTGCGTGGGTGTGTGGAACCACTAACCCTGACTCTTACACATTCTTAGGGACGTTACACATCAACCCCTCGTTGTGTCATTCATTAGTCTTTTTATATCCCAGCTCTGAATACAAGCTCCCGGAGACTGCTCTGTTAATGAACATGGCCGTGTGCTTGGTCAGCCAGGCTGGCGCGTCCAGCACCACATTGTGGCTCAATAAATGTCAAACCCCGACCTTTCAGGCTCACATCCTCCAAACTAAAAACCAGAAACAAATCTCTTTGCTTTTTCCCTCCCTCCCCATCCAAAGTGTTGTTTTGATAAAGAGAGATCTGGCTGAGGCCTCATCAGTTGAGGGCAGGGATGAGGAGAGGATGTTCTTGTGTCCAAGACTCCACGGCTAAAGCGTTCATCGCACGCTAAATGATGAAGACCGTGTTTCCATCTGTTTGTGTCCGTCCGTTCCTGCGCCTGCTCTCAGTCTCCTGGTATGTGTGGTGCTTTGCTGTGTATGCAACACGGCGGCCAATCGGGGACCTGCCTAACCCCTCTCCTCGGACACAGCCAAAATGTGTTTCAATAAAAAAACCGTCTGGCCTAAAATGAATTAACTCTTTGCTATTCCCTCGGCAACTTGTCTGTTACTTATATGACAGGGGACTTTTCTAGATATCTTGTTAACATCAACGGTGTTTTAGAATGACAAAAAGGTGTTTCGTCCTCCAGGATTAAATACAATGGTACATCTGGAAGGCCACGGTCTGCCCACTTGACCATATAATAATCTGATTAGGGCAAAGGAGGACCCAGTATGGCTGTTTGGTTAGGGTTAGGGTGGGGGTGGTTTCAGAATCGCTTCTGTAGTCGTCCAGGGTTCTCCCAGAGCTAGGTGCATGTGAGTCCCAGCTGCTTGGTCCTGGAGACCTGCTCATTTGTTCCACACGCGGGACCTTCATGAAACCCAAGGCTCTGCTTGCCTTATATGGCTGCGCTCGTGTTGATTTGTGGCGTGATCACACTTTTGGCTGATAGATAATTGGCCTTGGCATCATGCAATATTTATAAATAGTGGAGCTCAGACTGCTGCTGTGGCATGGTGAATCAGCAAGTTGTATTAGTGAGGGATTGAGTTTCCCAACAAATGTATTAAAATGTTTGTCCCGGTGGACATTTTTGGAACGGCGTTGTTACGTGGGTGCATTGAAATATTTCACGGAAGAGGACCCCCCTGTATGAACCAGCGGAGAGATAAACAGTCGCAGTGTTTAATACACTTTCAAACTAGGTTAAAGTTTCTGTTCCCACTGCTTCTGAAATCCATGAGCTGGCCTTCCTATTAGTTGCTATTGCTATTACTAGCTTGTCTCTGACGGGGTGTGACATTAGTCTGCTTGTCAGTCACTTCATCAATCATTCATCAGATGTTTACTGGCTCCACCGAACACTCCAAAACACACGTGGAAAGATGCCAGCAGAAAGAATTACCCAGGGTTTGTTCCAGGACAGAGAATCTTTACATTGCAGACCAAACGACTGGTTTATTTTTTTCCCCAAATGTTGTTGTTTAAAGAAACTGCATTCTAGGAAAGGAAAGAACACTTTGAAAACACGAGGGAGGGTCTGTTCCTATGCCTCATCAAGACAGGCACTAGTAATGAGTCTTACTGACAGCAGCCCTCCCTCACAAGAACCACAGGAGTGATCGTGTCGGGATCTGGTATGAACCTGTGTGCTCAGCATTCTCCATGTGATCATGACGACTAAAGACGACAGATTTTGCCAGTGGAATTATGGGAAAAGGAGTTCTGTTGACAGGCTCGCCGTGTACAAACTCGATTTAGTTGGATTTGACTTTTATGTGGTTCTAATGTGGTTCTCAAAAGTAAAACCTTTCTTTTAATTTATGGAACATCTGTCTCAGGTAAAACAAATTGCTTCTGCGTTTTTCAGATCATCGCTCAGTAACGCTGGCTGTTTGCGTGGTCTCATGCACCCTCTGTTCTCTACCTGCTGTGAGTCTTATGATATTTAAGAACATATTCAGTATATTTATGCTTGCTCACAGTCCACTTTGCATGAGTTCAAACGAGAAGCTCACACAGTACGTATTAACAACCTCAAACATGCCAGAGAAGTAACGCAGAAAAATACAGAATATGACAGAGTCTTGCTTCTTCGTTGCCAAGGTGTATTAATCTTGCTTTTTAATATAGTGTTATTGTGAAACGGGATGACCCTACAGAGAAATGAAAGTCTTGAAATGTGAGGTTTGATCAATTCAAACATGGGAGGAGGTGAAAGCCTTTGAGCCGAGCGCCGACGTGAGAACGTCCGACGAGAAGAGTTTGTGGAAAGACCCCTGCGCTCCTGGCTCTGTCCTCATAAGGACACATGGTGCTTTTCTCAAACAATAACAAGGAGTAGTCAGTTTCACTTACACTGATAGAGAAAAACACCCGTATTTTCCCCTCATCTATTGTGAATGAGAGACGCCTCAGAGTGGCTCATACTGATGTTTCCTATGTGGATTCCAGCTCTGGCCCTTGATGACTAATGTAGACTTGAGGGTGGGGATGTTGTAATCTCCTTGGCAACATGTTTCGTTCGTCTTATCACAATGTCAGACGTGTGTCTGGTATACTTGTATTCTGTCCTTCACTGTGTTTTTCACCAGTGATACTGAGGTACACTGTCTCAGAAACACGACACAAGGGGTCAGGTGGATCAACTTTCTTTACAGTTTTGTTTAAGAATAAAGTGACTAATGGGATGGGCCTTTCAGTTTCTCTGTAATAAGAGAAGTTTTAAAAAAAACATGCTAAATCTTTTCAAAAACTCTCTTTGTATTTTTCGAGCAATAAGTGGTTGACTTCGAGACATGTGTTCTCTTAATACTGACCTGACAAGTTGGCTGAAATATGAAAGGAGCCTTCAGTAGGCAGTTCACTGATTTTCTTTAGCAGCACAGCAGGAAATACAACAGGACTTCAGGTTTAAAACGTCACGAGTGGGTCTGGTTCTGAGTCTTTGCTAAAACATCGGGCCAGCCAGATTTCTGCCCTGTCTGCCTCCTTGTGTAAAACAACACAGCCATGAATATACATTCAACTGAAAAGCGGCAGGTTTAATTTCACACCCATTGTGCTCAGACTGTCCTGAATACAATGAGGATCGTGTTGCCTCCATTTGTGGGGTGATTGTGACATCTTACTCCTCACAATGAGATAAGTCACCACAAGTCCTATCTGCCCTGAGACACCCTGGAGAAACATGACACTCAGGCGTCTGACTCCTGGAGGAGAAGACTGAGGAAAGAAGATCAAGCAGACGAGAGGAGCAGCTTGTACGTGTTCAGGCAACATGTCTGTCTTCATCATGTGGGGCGCCAGAACTAGAGGGTCAAAGTTGACGCGTTAAACGTCAAGAAAGAAAGTTCGGATAAATACGTTCTCGTTTGCGTCGTATTTGATGGTCAAGGGGCTTCATGTTTGTGGCTCGTCTGTCTAGAGTGGACTATCAGGCTGACTAAAGGGATGTTTTGGCATCTGTTCAGCAGGAAATCACTGAAGTAGAAGTTAAGGATCTGCATAGATTTTAATACCAGGAATTAGCATATCTCTTGGAAATCAGCTACACGCCCTTCATCTGATCATCAATGCAAAGTTATTTTCCCTCCCTCCAAAGTCTCATGACTGGTTCCACACATCAGGGACGTCTTCGACTCTCCTCACATTACCACTTCACAGTGGATCTTCTAACCCCTGTCCCTAAACCCCAACACTGCCCCAACCCTGACCCTAACCCCAACATAATCCCAACGCTACCCCAACCCTGACCCTAACCCCAACACTACCCTGACCCTAACCCCAACACAATCCCAATGCTACCCCAACCCTGACCTTAACCCCAACACTACCCCAACCCTGACCCTAACCCCATCACTGCCCCAACCCTGACCCTAAACCCAACACTACCCTGACCCTAACCCCAACACTATCCCAACCCTCACCCTAACCCCAACACTGCCCCAACCCTGACCCTAACCCCTGACCCCCAACCCTATCCCCTTACCCTTATACCCAAACCTAACCACCTACCCTAACCCCTGACCCCTAACCTCTAAACCTTTAAGTTCATATTTGGGACTCACCTTTACAACCAAAACTATTGTCTATGAAATCTCCACTGCAATGTCCCCCTGCGGATCATTACTGTTCCCACTACTGTCGCTGGATGACCGGTGTCACCACCTTCCCAGGACCAGTTTCAGTCCCTGGCTCACCTGCAGTTTTCACCACACACACATTTATGATTGAGATGCACTATGAATACACTGACTACCACTGTCTTTCACTTGCAGTGTGCTCCATTGTCTTTTGTGTGTCTTTGAATGACAAGCATCTTGGCAACTCTGGATCTGAAATATTCACGTGAAAAGGGGAACAAAGAAAGTGGGGAGAGACAGACAGAAAGAGAGAGGGAGGTAGGGAAAGAGAGAGAGAGAGATAGGGAGAGAGAGAGGGAGGGAGTGACACAGAGCGAGCAAGAGAGAGAGGGAGGTAGGGAGAGAGAGGGAGTGAGACAGAGCAAGCTAGAGAGAGCGGGGGAGGTAGGGAGAGAGAGAGGGAGTGAGACAGAGCAAGCAAGAGAGAGAGGGAGGTAGGGAGAGAGGGAGTGAGACAGAGCAAGCAAGAGAGAGGGAGGTAGGGAGAGAGAGGCAGTGAACAGAGCAAGCAAGAGAGAGAGAGAATAGAAAGATGGAAAAAGAGAGCGGTTGGGAGAGGCAGCGCCGTAAGGTTTCACCTCTGCATTGTGTGTCAGCGTGTCTGAGCTGGGAGGAGGTATTATCAGATAGAGATTGTCATCCTTTCTGTAGTCTCCTTTCACGTAGGCTCTGTTGTGTACACACTTCAAGCACACACACACACACAGTTTGTATCCTTCCTCCCAGGCCTTACAGTGCATCATCTCTACTCATTATCTCCGCCCACCCCCTTGTTTCAGACTCACACAGCCCTTCTCTTTCGCTCCTCAGTGTTGCTGACCTGTGAGGGGGGGGGGCTGAGTTGTAGTGAACAGAGTGGCTGTTTCTCTGGATAGGGTGCGTATCTTCACAGCGTCCTTCCCTCATCTTCTCTCGGGGCAGCGTGGAGATCTGCTGGCGAGCATGTCTCAGCCTGCATCGCACAGCTCCAGAGACAGAGAGCTTCACAGTCTGCCCAGATGCCTCAGCCTCGATTCTTCCACCCTGCATAATGACACAAAGACAGTCCACACATCCCTTGACGTTTATTTTGTTTCCCCCCCACTCCCTCCCTCCCTCTCTCTCTCTCTCTCTTTCTTTCTCTCTCTAGATTGTCTTGTCATAAATACAGATCTTTGACTACATTGCACAAAAGACTGCAGGAATGCCAGGGTGCTATCAGTACTGTGGTGAAGCCGTTTAGTAAAAAAGTTAGACGTTTGGTTTTACTTTTGTATGCATGTCTGAAATATATTTTAATACGTGAATAGGTAGGAGTAGAGCTCTGAGAGAGAGGGTTGTCCTGGCACAATCCAGTTTTGACGTTATTCTTCTGCTTTATTCTTCCTGTATCAAGTTTATTTTCTTACTGGAACAATTTCTTAACTGTGCCAACTGGGTGGTGTATTGGTCTAAAGATCTGCATGAGGGTGTCAGCCCAAAGGATAAATAAACAATGACAAAATATTGAAACATATTTTCATCTGACACTTGTCCAAGTTTTTGTTGCTGAAGAGGAATGTGTGAGGAAGTGGACCCTCCAGCATGTTCCGGGACGTGGACAGGGAACATGGTGGGACTGGAGGAACTGGACCTCAGTGCCACACCCCTCCAGTACGTCCCAACTGCATCATCAGGATCACTCAGGGTGGACCAACCCTTCAGAGGCGACAACACACACTATTGTGTTTCTAGAAGCTTCCATTAGTCGCAAAAAAAACCCCCATCTAAAGAAAACAAACCACACCACACATGCCCTCATTTGCTTTTGGAATGCTTGTTTTGAACCCCTGGTTGGACCGAAGGGAACATGAATCAGATCCTGTGTGAGCTGCTCTCTTAGCATCACTTGTGAGCACCTCGTGTTGTAATCGCCCACATCCTCATTAACTTCTAGCAGTGCCAGGGATTAGAGCGGGTCACAGGAGGAAGCCTTTCAGATACTTGGCTTTGCGGCCCTGGAATCATCTCTCTCTCTGTGTGTCTCACACGCAAAACAATTTACTGACAAAGCCCAAACCATGTTTTCAGAGTTTAAGTTGTTTTTCATTGTTGCTTTTATTCGGATTTGAGTCCTACGTTAGGTAGGACTGGCAGATGGAACCGGTTGATATTACAGGGTCTGCCTTGAAGTAACTACAACTATCAAGGCCAAGGAGTAAGGGGATGGAAATATGGAAATTCAAGATGGCAATGAATTATGACCAAAATATTCACGCTTAACTGTATTTGTGAAATTTGTTTCAACCCCGGGTGCTGTGATTTGCCATGGCTCTGGATGCATGGAAAGACTTGGCAAGCGACATGGGCAGTCACTCTGAAACTTGACAAAGCAAATATCCCTCCTTTTTTTAATCGAATCACTGGAGAGAAATAATATTGTTTCTTCCTTGCCAACCATTGAGCTGCCCCACCCCCAACCACTACTGCCCCCAGATAAATCCAGAAACCTCAAATTACAACGGCACAAGGAACAATAAAATAAGTCACTGTTTGACATGTGACATGAACACTGTATGAGCGAGAGTTTTAACAGTTTGCTGACTCATTTTATGAGAGCGGGTGAGTCTGGTCTCTTGCTTAGACCAAGACAGAGAAAAGAGCCCATGTCAGCAGGATTTCCCAGTGACTCATCAAGTCTTGTTGCTGCCTGTCAACCATCAAGACGCCAAGAGACTGCAGACATCTGTCAGCCTCCCCCTGACAAACACACACACACACACTGCCCCCTGACACACACACTGCCCCCTGACACACACACTGCCCCTGACACACAACAACTGCCCTGACACAACACACACAACACCACACTGCCCCCTGACACACACACACACACACACTGCCCCCTGACACACACTGCAACCTGACATACACACACACACTGGTTCTAGAACCAACAAAAAATAGCCAAATACCTGCAGACTATGTAGTTTAAAAATGTCTTAAATAATCTGCAACATTTCCAGTTTCAATGTAAAATACAGGGGGAGAGAGAGAGAGGAGACGAGACACGTCGCTGAGAGAGGGGAAGAGATAGGGAGAGAGAGGAGAGAGAGTGGACGGGAGAGAGAGAGAGAGAGAAGAGACAGGACACAGAGAGAGAGAGAGAGACAGGACAGACAGGACACAAGAGAGAGAGGACAGAGAGAGAGAAGAGAATAGAGAGGAAAAGAGAGAGAGAGAGGAGAGAGGAGAGAGAGAGAGAGAGAGAGAGAGAGAGAGAGAGAGAGAGACACACACACACAGAGAGACAGAGACAGACAGACAATGGCAGGTGATATTTCTGATCCTGTGTTGTATGCCATTGCCTCAGGAGTTGGTCTGTAGCATGAAGGAGGATTAACATTACAAACACGCAGAGCTCAGTCCATGAGTACAGTGTCACACACACACACACTCTCTCTCTCTCTCTCACACACACACACACACACACACACACACCAACCACACCACACAACACACACACCACCACCTTAGGCTGCACACAACGATGCACTGTCACAAGTTTCTGCTTCTTAGCTAATCGTTGCCAATTCTGTTATTACCATGAAGTGTGTGTGTGTGTGCATGTGTGTGTGCATGTGTGTGTGTGTATTCCTAGGCCTGTGTCTGAAGAGTGCCGGAAAAGAAACATTTAAACTCGAAGACTCAATAATGTGTTTCAGATCAAGTTCATGAGGTGCATTAACAGGACCGATTGTTGTGTAGATGTGCTTACAGAGCATGAACTTGATCTCTAACCCCAGGCTAACAGACAGACAGCTCTGTACTGCAATCAGAGAGGTGACTGTCGAAGAGGATTCACTCAGAGTTCCACAGGGACAATATTCTGCTTGGCCGGCAACATCTTAGTAATGTAATCTGGCCGACTGTCTTATAGGAGCTTACAGAGGTACGTGAACTGCCAACAGCAACTTAAGAAAGATGGCGGAGTCAAAGATGCTGTGCCGTTGCTGTGCTTGGAAGCGAGACACGTGGAAAGATAACAAATACTGGCATAGCTGTTGTTTTTGTCTGACATTTAATAGTCTCTTGATAGACTTTCTTAAATATGGTAAATGAATTACATCATTTGTGGATATTTGCTTTAAGTGCTGATGATGTTTGCTATTGTCATCATTAGCGGAAAGGCTTAAAGCAGTTACCTCATCATGCATAATATTTATGTGTTTATGTGTTTATGTGTAAGTAAATGGGCGTTGAATACAGAATGCAAATCCAATCTAAATGAAACAATTTTACTGTTGCATGTAAATAGGATATTTCAAATTGCAACAGTATAGCACTGCACTTTAGCCACACAACATCTTTGCAACTTCTCAGATTTAAATGATTTCCTCCATAGGTGAATACCTACAGGTCATCTCCTTATCAACGTATGTTTTCCGTTAAATATATGCATACAAAGTCTGGGTCCAATGGAGTGTGACGTTTGTACAATGGATATTTCCATAGTGTGCATGCATATACAAACATATCACAAGCTGAATCTCTTCTGTTATCTGAAAGCTTCTCTGTCCTGTACAACAGATGTTCTACAGGTTGTGTTCCCCCTTCTGAAAGGAGCCTATTGTTGGGACTCATGGCCAAACAAGTGTCCACAGGAGGTCAAAGGTCGGGGCCAGGCTAAAGGCTTGAGGCCAACAGAGTCCTGAACTCTGAAATGAGTGCAAGGTGATCCGACGAAGAGGTCAGTACTCACATGTTGGGGCCAGGTCTGTGTGTTGAGCACCACCCTTCCATCTCCCCCTGGGGTGATGTGTGAGGACTCGGCCTCTCTTGGGACCCACAACCCCCTGAGGCTTGTGTGTAATTAGGGGACCCAATCAAGAGAGAGGCCTGGCTGCTGGAAAGGCCAGCTGGAATTAGAAAGAATCTAAAACAGGACTAATTTCAGCCAGACCTGAATGTACACGTTTGATTAACAGCAGCTGGACCAGACAAAGCAGCCCACAGGACAGTACTCTAACAGTAGAACACACAAACCACTGCTCTGTTGGCGCGTTCTGCCACATCTTAGCCACAGTTGTTTAATGGAAAGAATATTCCGGTCTTTGTTTGAAAGACCTAGAAGAGATGCATTTCTCATCTTGGACAGATTGGTTCACCTATTTAATTTTCTGTTGTTTAAAATGCTATGGCTTACTTTCAGTAATGAATCGTAAAAGAAAGCATACCTTCAGACGTAAGAGAATGAGACAACATAAATCCTCAATTCTAGGCAGATATTTTAGGCTCTGGTGGTGTTGTAATAGCACTACTGATGCTAAAGAACTATTGATCTTAACAACCACTGTTTAGTAAATAAAGATATAAAAACACAAGCGTGGAGGGGTTCTGAGCAGGGCTGTTTGTATACCAATATAAACACGTTACACAAGTGACATCTTTTTGGGTTGAAATGTAATTTTGAGATGAGGGACATCAGCTCCCTGAGTATATATTTGGGGACTAACATCCATTATCTTACTACAGCTAGTGATGCATTCGAGCACTAACGGTTGGCTCCATGGAAACACAAGTGCTGGTAGAGCTTCAATTAGGTATCATAAATCTTTCACATTGGTTCAGGACTGAGTAAGAGCAGATGCCTGGTAAACAGTTCAGGACAACCCTACCACAACTCAACTTCTCTGACTCTAGAATGCCAGTAACAGATCTTGTTGCAACCAGATAAGTCTAGTTTATCTGCTGGTGAGGCACAGGGTTTTTTCCAACTATGTTTCAGTACAAATAAAGTTCTTTTCTCGTTCTCCTATAGCTCTTTTTCACAGTTAAAGTGTTAAACCAAAGTGTTGAACACACATGTTCCTGTGCCAGGGATTTTCAACTCTCACAAATCTGGCATGTGCTTTTGGCATCAATGTTATGCTCTACTTAAACTAAATATTAGCCAGCAGTTAATTTAAATCTACCGTGTGTGTGCATATGCTGTAAACACTAAACCTCATGCCTGCAAGTTCATCAGTGTCAGACAAATCTGTCAGCTACGTATTCACCGTCAACCTCTCAGGTCATGTAAGTCAGCACTCTTGGTGAAAGCTGATCATTTGATGGCATAAGGATGGCAGTGATGTCAGTGGAAAAAGATATTGTCACCTTGATTTTCTCCCAATCTGTAGGATGAAGCAGAGCCGATGACTAAACGATTGGAGGTTTACAAAGTGATTATCTGGTCTGTCTTGGTGACTAGATGGTGAGACTAACCTGACTCTGTGGAGAATATCCAAATATTTGCCTCTCATGGACCTTGGAGTTAGTAATAGTGATGAATCCCACCATACAACAAAGCAATTCTCTGAAGATTCAGTTTCAGCACATCCAGTTCCACCTAATCCCAGGTAAATAAAACTATTTGCGGATTAAGAGCGTGATTTGAAGACTGTCAGTCAAAGATAACAAGGAGGCTCAGTTCTTAAGCACCAGGAATATTTTTTACCAAGGCTTTCTTTGCTGCTAAGAAACTCTGGAAAGCTGGAAGCCTTTTTCTTACTGTCTTCAGACAAACAGAAAGTGCTCTACTGTTAATATTTCAGTTCTTTTATGGCAGGTGTTGTATCTCCATGAAATTTGAGTGGGGCCTAGTTGAAGAGAATCATGGAGCTCATGGTTTATGGAGAATAGGTCAGATTATCTGAAAAGATCCTCTTCTTAAAGTTGTACATTACAGTAGAAACACGAATAATGAACACATTGCTTACAGTATGCATGACATATCATATGGAGTATGTCCGTTCAGACTGCTTTTACTAAAAATATGCCTTTAAACATTGAGACGGATCTCTGTAAAGTTTTTGGGAGGGGCAGAAAAAAGGAACATCAGAAGAGGGTCTGTTGAGGGCCGCAGGGGAGTAAATATGCTGTTGTAAAGTTAACAACTTTACCTTTAGCAAAGATATGGGAGTCAAGGAACCTCAAGTAATCCAGAGAGAAGTGAAGCTATTGCTAACTGTTGCTTAGTTAATACATGTTCAGTTAGCAGTGATGCGGTCTTTAGTTTCTCGAAATACTAAAGGGAGCCGACTGATGATTGGACGAGAGTCCTCAGCTCTCAGTGGTTGGAGGACGTCCAGGAGGTTTGAGTTGAGCTGTTGTGTCTTTAACCGGTGTGTCGATTCTCCTCTGTGAGGTTTTCATCCAGACACTGGGGGTGATGGCAGTCTTTGTACCTTGATTCAGTTACATCGCTGCTGCTGTTTGTATACTGTTTATCTGCCTTGAAAGACAACTGTAGTCACATGCGTATACCAATGCACATATACAGTCACACACATACGCTCTCATACACAGCCACACACGCACACACAGCCACACACACAGAGACTCACACACATAGCCACACACAGACTCACACATACAGACACACACACAGACACTCACACACAAACTCACACATACAGACATACACACACAGCCACACACACAGACACACACAGACTCACACACACACAGCCACACACACAGACTCACACACACAAAGATTCACACACACAGCCACACACACACACAGACTCACACACACACAGCCACACACAAACAGAGACACACATACACAGACTCACACACACAGACACACTCACACAGCCACACACACACACAGACTCACACACACAGACTCACACACACAGACACACACACAGCCACACACACACAGACACACACACACAGTCTAAAGTCCTAGGAACTCCCAGACCCTCTTATACACAAAGTCCAGGGTGTGGAAGAGGATGTCATCGTTAAACAGGAATGCTGAATTTATTGCAAAGGTAATTTGGGTTCTATTTGACCACTTTTAAATGGAATCTGTTTGATACTTGTTGCCTAACCAAACACGTACTGTCTGACTCCCCCTCATGTAGACAGCCTCCCTGGCCAAATCTTCTAGCTCTCCCAGTTCTGTTCTGTCTTTCCTTTTCTCACACTCTGTACCCCTCCTCTGGCCCTAAACTCCCCTCTCTCTTGCTGTATTGCTCTCTCTCTCTAGCTTTCTCTCTCTCTCTCGCTCTCTCTTTTGCGCTCTCTCTTTTGCTCTCTCTTGCCCTCTCTCTTGCCCTCTCTCTTATCCTCTCTCTCTCTATCTCTCTCTCTCTCTTTGTTTGGATTGCCAAACGGCAGCTGATTAGAAAAAGATATGGAGAGTGATGAACCTGTGGATGATCTGCTTGATGAACTGCTCCACTCGTAGAGTCAACAAATAACTTTGACTGTTGCACGGAGACACCTTGTCAGTGGACTAGCCCCGAAGCCAAAATATTTCGTTGGCTGTTTTTATACTGTGTGAATTACACGCATCTTATTTTCATCTGCTGGCTACTGTCAGATCCCAGGAAGACTGTCCAGAACAGTATACATGCGATTGTCGAGTCAGCAACCAAGAAAGTTCAACTACCTTCAAGTTCAAACACGTAGATCTGAAATGCAGGGTATTCAAATATGGTAGTGATAAAAGAAGCATGGTATCACCCAGTAAAACCATGATTTAGCTAGCAGTGATCAAATAAAACTGACCAGAAAACAAATATTGTAAGTGTAAACGTCTTTTCATGTCCTTCCTGTCCTTCGTTCAGTGCGATGTGCTCTGAAAGATAAGCTGGGATACTTTTAGTTAAACGTTGCTTCAACATAAATACAGTTGGAGCTTTTAGAAAGAAAAAGAAAATGATCGAGACTGTAGGAGGAAACCTGGCTGAGCCCTGGTATGGGACAGCCTTCCTTGTAAGCTGGTTTAGAAAATGAATACTTCTGTGTTTTGGTTTCGAGCCACAGAATAATTGACTATGTAATGACACGCTCTGCTAAAGCCTCTTCGTCCACTCTCGGTCCATTTGGGATTCTCTGCCTCGACCAAATCAAAATTCAAACCCACTCTTTAATCAGAAACAAAACTCACATCCAGAGGCAAAGTTTGATGTTCACTAAGTCCCCTCACACCAATGATCAGGGTGTAATTAGCGATTTGCAGTTTGGTCCGAGTTTTCGGTTGAACCCTGGCGAACCAACGTTTCGGTGAAGCCATCTATTGAGACCAGTGCCGCAGGGGCAAGTCCCATCATTATAGTTGGCTTGGGTTAGCGGAGAACAAACCTAAACAATCTGGAGAAAAGCTAGAATTGTGGTCCATGAGAATCTGCAATCCCTTCTGGAGCAAGAGAAGAAAACTGCCATCCTCAACAACACAACTGCCTCTGGTGGGGGTTTTTTTTTTACCATCAAGGATGATAGATAATCTGATAACAGTAATATTAGTAACAGTTGGGCAGGTCAAAAATGTGTCATTGCATCTGGATTGGCTAAATGACACAGTATGGATGCTAGCTCAGTGTGCAGATATGGGAATGAGAAAAAGAGATGCTTGTCCTTCAACATGCAGATAGATAGACAGAGACTATTATCAGGTTCAGAAGCTGGGAATGCAGGACTGAAGTCCTTTGTGGGGACTGTGTGATGAAATGTCATGGTTC
Source organism: Plecoglossus altivelis (assembly GCA_036571765.1). Lineage (NCBI taxonomy): Eukaryota > Metazoa > Chordata > Actinopteri > Osmeriformes > Plecoglossidae > Plecoglossus > Plecoglossus altivelis. The sequence goes on from BROE01000022.1 coordinate 2,823,862, forward strand.
ACAGTCCAAAAATGGAGAGAATATATTCGAAAAAACCCTGCTTCACCAGCTGAAAAATAACAGGTTACCATAACAACTGTACCAAGTAAGAAGACACTGTCTTGATTTGCTATTTCAAACTAAACCGGAGCCAACTGTATTACTCAATCAAAGTTTTCCGGTACAAACTGTCTTTCCGCTCCAGTGATGTCACGAAGGTCGTGTTTCAGGGTTAAGGCGGCTCCAGAGCAGACGATGGGACCTTGAGAGATTCCCTGCATCAAGGTGCATCTGAAGACAGCTGACTGACGCAAACGGCCGGCAGCTTCGAGTCTGCACGTTTACAGGACAGGATGGCACAACAGGAAACTGTTTAAAACCCAAGAAAGCAGCAGTGACCATCCATCACTGTTTCAAATAGGAGCATAACACTATTCGTATCATGGTTTAGAGACGCAACATTGATTGTTGGATGAAGATTTCCCTGTAAGTATTCTGATGAAGGGGTCTGGTAATGCAAACTGAGTTCATTGTGCTGGCATCAGGGGTGTTTCCAGCTGTGGGTGAGGAGACTCTGTGTGCAAAATGAACAAACTTCACTAATGAGCAAAACAGAAAACTGACAAAATCGAAATCACAAGCACCTGTGATGCGAAGGCGAGCCAAAGATTTGGAATTGAACCTTGAATAAGAGCACCTCAGGTTTATCTTCTCTGAGGGAAAGCTGAGGAAACAGCTGGGAGGAGAAACCTCCAGTATATCACCTTCTACCAGGCCAAGCATGAGCTTTCACAAGCTAAGACTTTGGCGAAGAACCCAGCTACAAAGTCAAACCATGGCAACGTCCAACACACGCATGCTTAAACACAAACCAGCGGGGAAGAACGAACCTCTGGACAAAATAAATCTTTGACATCTATACATGATCCTAGTCATAGGCAAACATCTCGTGTATCCTATGATTGTTTGTTTGTGTTTGTGATTGTGTGAGTGGTTGAATGTGTATACACACTTTGCGTTTGTATAATCTTTGTATGCAAGTCTGCAAATACGTTTTACCTGAAGCAGGACAGAGATCCTTGGAGGGATCAACTGCAGAACATCCATCAAATACACACACACACTACGCACACACACACGCACACACACACACTACGCACACACTACGCACACACACACACTACGCACACACGCGCACACACACACACTACGCACACACACGCACACACACGCTATGCACACACATGCACATACTACGCACACACCTGCACACGCACACACACGCACACACATACTACGCACTCGCATGCACATACTGCGCACACTCCTGCACACACACATGCACACAAATGCACATACTACGTACACACCTGCACACACACTACGCACACGCGCACATACTACGCACACACCTGCACACACACTACGCACACGCGCACATACTATGCACACACATGCCCACACACAAATAAGCACTCAAACACCTAATTCACATATCCAACTCATTTGCCTAAACATTACTTTAACGGCCTAAACCAATATTAACAAATGTATCAGATCTTGACACACATCTATGATGCAACAGCTGATTGTGCAGTTTAAATAAATCTGCTCCAACCTCACGCTGCTCAATAATAATATGATTTCCCAGACAAACTGTTTGGGGAAATTCTGCTCCTTCATCCATTGTTTTGAGTGGATAGCAGTCATCCATTGACGTGGGTGCCTGAACATACAAATACATGAAAGGAACGTGTGTTTCAACAGCCTGAATACCTATGAGAGAGCGAGAGAGAGATCAGAAAGAAACAGCAACTGAATATTACAACTGAAAGAGATCATTCATCCATAAATCCTCTCCATTCTATCCCTGTAGGTGGCCATAGAAATGACAACATTGCAAAGGCCTGTAGCTATATTATAGTTGCCACAAACCCAGCCTTGAATAATGTGTGACAGATTATCTCCTCATTAGCGATAAGTTTCATTTCCAGCTAGTTTCCAGTAACTCTACTGCTAGCCTTCTGGAAACTCACTGTTGTTTTATGATGTCAGACACAAAAAAAAAGTCAAATCAAAGCAATCCCACACCTCCACTGCTGGAAGACGCCAAGTTCGGACAACTGCAAAGCATTGTGGGTGATGGTGAACACTGGGGAGGAGGACTTGTGAGCGGAGCAGTAGGTGGATCCAGGGAAACCAGAACTGGATTGAATACCTCATAAATGTCTTCTTCTTCACTTCCTGTCCAGAGGTGATCTGTTGGAAGACAGCAATGCTTCGAGGCTTCTCTCACACAGATGTGCAGTGCATGTCCAGCCACAGGTTGTGTTCATCTGGGACTGAGTACATGATCACAGCTCACCACACCTAAATACTGCCAACACTCAGTGGGATCAAACCGACTGTGGCCTTTAACGTGTTCAATAATGCCACTATCTAAGAAAATAGAGGATAACACGTGGATAAAATGGCATGGTTTGTCTGAGAAAATTCTCGTGATATTTGTAGCTGATTTTGGTTGGTTTTCATTGCATCAAGTGATTAATCGTGGGAAGGAACTTGACGTTCTGCTCCTCTGATCCTTTAATGCAAGTTGTACTGCCATGACTTTCGCCTTCAGCAAAGTCTTAGAAATTCTGACAAATTGTTTGTTTGTAGATTATTTATGTAGAGAATACATTATTTGACTGTAATTGCTGTTTGCCTTCCTATTGAAGCACTGTTAAATGTTTTTATTCAACTCCAATGTGGTGATTTTGTCGTTGGTAACAGCTCCTTCTAGTGGTCAACTCACAAACTGACACAGATCAGACCAGTAGCGATATCCACTGGTTTCAGAATAACCAGGCAACGGATGTTCCAGATATTTTCAAAACTTCAACTAATGTTAAATAGGACAATATTACCAATATGAATATATAGCCTGCTTGTAGGATTAAACTTCAGGTTTGTTTATTGAGTGCTCTTAGTTTTAAATAGCAAATTGCTCCTAGATTATGTTGATTTATTAGGTAAAGTGTTGTTAAAATGGTGATACAACAGTACTGTATCCATATTTAATTATTCTCAATCTTCTGTTTTTAAAATATAGGCTATTACTTTAACAGTTCGGATCTCTCTTTCTCACTCCTCCTCTCTCCTTCTTTGTCCTCTATTAAACACATACTGTATATTTGAATCCTGCTTGTCTACCTTTATGTTCGTGTCCAGTGCAGTGAATGTATGTGCAGGATAGATGCCTGCTTAGAGACAACAACAAAATCCTGACTTTTCATTAAAAAGTTTACGAGTAACTTTAGCTTTGAGCTAAAGTCTAAGACACAGTTCAACTCATGAATGTCTGATGTTTTAATGCCTTGCTTAACACACGTTTCTTTTTGTATCTTTTTTTGTGTGTTCAATGAAGAATTTTTTTTTTCTTCTCGGGATTTGTTGACTTTGCCCGTGAATAAACGCACTGATACGGCTCGTGCTGCTCGTGCTGTCCTGAGTGATCGCAGCTTGACACATGGCCCAACAGCTTTCGCATGTTTCAGGCTTTACCCTCTCAAACCTTTCGAAGGATTGCATATTACCATTTCGCTTTGTGCGTGCGGCGATAGGTTTAAGTCATGCTGGAGTGCTCGCTCGAAAAAGAACGAGTTCTGTATTGAATCGCACTTTTCACGGACTCTTGTTATCGAAATGTTTTAGGATGAGGTTGTGTTAGAATCGTGTGTCTCTTCTCGCACTTGGCATCACGTTAACCTTCAGGCTGATCCTACTGCTGGAAAAAAGGTTGGCTTCTTGCCAAGTACTGGAACAAGTGCGCCTCCCATCTCTTCTGCTTGCAGTATTCATAGTTAGGGGTTTGGGTTTGGCTGTTTTTAAAAAGGCGAGCCTGGTCTGACCTGGACCAGTCTGCTCGGGAAACTTCTCCAGGAGAGAAAGTATTGGAATCGGTCTCTAAAGGGAAAAAGTTCAGATTTTGTGCAAAGACTCAGAGAAGACACAACTCAGGAGGCATTTAAATACACCATAACCTGCTCATATTGTTTTATGTTTTGACTTATTTAGTGAAATTGCAAAGGACAGAACATTAAGTTATAGCATTTGAATATCAGAATTTTATTTCGGCTCGCTTTGGATGCGGACTCTCGTTTTAGCTTTAAAATCGGATTATCAGGCATTGGGCATTGTATCTCAGTACACTTTTTTATTTGGGGTCCATCATTGGCAAGGCAAATATGTTTCTCAGTTTTTGTCTCCTGGTGACGTTTTTCTTGGGGCTGTCCGGTTGTTTGGGCTCTTACGTCCCCTGTGAGCCGTGCGACCCAAAGGCTCTCTCGATGTGCCCCCCGGTCCCCCTTGGCTGTCAGCTCGTGAAGGAACCGGGTTGCGGCTGCTGCCTAACCTGCGCCCTGTCGGAGGGTCAAGCTTGCGGCGTGTACACCGGGACGTGCACCCACGGCTTGCGCTGTTTGCCGCGGAACGGAGAAGAGAAACCCCTTCACGCTCTCCTGCACGGCAGAGGAGTGTGCACGAACGAGAAAGGATACAAGCCGGCTCATCTGCCCATAGGTAACACACATTTGATGCATACGATATTTACAACGCTAAAACAACGCATTGCACGTTTTTATTATCTGAATAAACGTTTTAACGATGCAGACGTCACAGTTCTCAAACGGACATGTGTTGTGCCGAATGCACGTTGGTGTAAGACTGTTTAATTGTGAGCTAGGCGATTCTAGTTGAGGGTTACTGTACATGTCATACAGTTATGAAATACTATCCCTCTGCACCTTTCACGTGCTGTCAGCTTCCATGGAGTTCCGTAGCTCACCGAAGGTTTTTCTCAAGTAAAGTGTACAGTAGTCGATACTCACAGGAAATTCCCCACAGTGACTCTGAGGTACATGCAAATATCAAAACTGCTGTTGCGTGCCTTACAGTGATATCTAAACTGAGGAAATATGTGTATAGGGAATAAGTTGTGTGTGTTGCATGGTTGTCTACGCTGCAGTGTCATGCGTAAAAGAGAGATTGAGGCTCAACCTTGCTAGTTCATTTTTACGCACGCCACCTACCACACAGCTCTCCAAGATATTGCTGCAGAGTTCTCATGCAGTTACTGTACATCAGCGCCAACTGACTGCGTGTGCATGCTACGTCCCGCACCGCAGACACACACGTGCCTGTCTGGAGCGGACAACCATTCCTTCGCTCCCTTTCTATGTCACGTGAGAGCCTAATGTGTATGGTATACGTCATCTTCGCCGTTCTTTTCTCCGCTGTAACCTAGTTAAATATTTTCTCACATTGCGTTGAGGAGGCCAACCACTTGTACTTTCTCACTGTAACCACAGTGTCCATGAACAGGATCAACATATATATATATATATTTTCATTGTAATATCTGGCCTATCCTTCTGAACACAATAAGGAGGGCAATATTCCCGAGGCTACAGATCTTGTCAAAGCTGATTTAAGTGCAGCCCCTGTGGGTGGTGTTGAAAGTCGGATTACCCCTCAAAGATTAAATCCGTTGGCAGGAGGTGTGTGTGAGAGAGCGTGCGCGTGCGCGTGCGCGGAGGTGCACCGCCGAAACTCAGAGAGGCATGAGTTATTAGATGTGAAAAGGCTGAAGTACAACACACTTTGAACATCTTTTGAAATACAAAAAAAAAAACACAAAAAAACTTTGACGCTATGCACCTGTTCACAGTATTTATCTTGGAATTCTATCTTCAAGCCCAGTTTTGTAACTATTTCTGTTGACCGTTAAATGCTATTTGCAGTTTTCATGAACAACATCAGTCATCATAGAATGGTATTTCAAATCTCCCAAACATATTAATCCATAGTGGCTCCATTCTTTAAACATGTAAGCAATAAACCAAACAGCTTTTGACCGGCTATAAGTGTAACTTTGGACTGGGGAATTGAATTCCAACACTCTCTGTAAAGGCTGTAAACTGTGTGTGTCTGTGCGTGTTGGGTATGCTCCTGTAAGATTGTGTTGCATAACTGGTGTGTGCCAAGTGTGTGACTGTACATAATACCTGATGGCGTTGCTTACGTTGTGTGTGTGTGTGTGTGTGTGTGTGTGTGTATGTGTGTGTACTGCATATGTGCGATGCTGTGATGCCTGTGTCTTATGCCTGTGTCCCAGGGTGTGTGTATGTGTGTGTGTGTGTGTATGTGTGTGTGTAAATGTTGCCTCCTCTTCTGGCAGTGCTGCGTAACTGCAGTCTGGCAGCGTGCTGAACAGTTGCAGTGATTCAGCAGAATGTTCCAGCTCAGCTCTGAAGGGAACCTGCTTTGTGCTTGCCTGATAGGAGTTAGTTACCTGCCTCTGGTTTCCTACAGTGTGGGGTTACAGTGTCTCACCACTGGAGCAAGGCAAACACCGACAGGGAAGAAAGAAGGCGTTTTACGACAGCTTGGAAGACGACAAGTTAGCCAGCTCTCCTGCCTTCTCACTGTCCCTCCTGCCTGAACCCATAAAAGGAAGCCAATCCAAATGAGGAGTTTTCTGGATAGATGGAATATTACACAAAGTGTTTTTCTGTATAGTTCTCTCTAGGTTTTGGAAAAGCATTGTAACCCACAATGTGTTTGCAGTAGAGTCTTAATCATCATCTTGTGGTTGGTTTCCCATGAAGAAGATATGACTCTGCTCTCAGGCCTTCTCCTGCCGTCCTTTCGACTTCTTGCTGTTCAGCATGCTTGCTGTCATGGTGTTTTGCTCCAATTACAAGGCATAAAAGGCTGGTATGCTGTCTGGCACTCGGATGCTGTTAGCTCTCGGAGATCCTGACCCTAGCCAGCCTGCCAGCTGATAGGACAATATGACAGCAGACTCCTCAGCTCTAAGTGCTAGTGAAAGAGCCTTATGTTTGAACAGATTGGTCTTTGCCAAGAAACAAAAAGATGATTAAAGAGACCCTCCAAATCAAGAAAGCTCACGAATAAGCACACTAAGTCTCATAAACAGTGTCAGGAAAGTTCCTTTTTTGGCCAAAACAACAAAAAAGTGGTTCACTTGTGGTATAAGAAAACCTATCTGCCAAATTCTTCTTGTTTCAGAGAATTACACGCCAAAATGAAAATGTTTGTGGTCGCGTGTCTATGTCCTGCTAATACTACATGAGGCCGTTTGGCTGTCTAACGTACTGTAAATCTGCAGTATCAGACCGACTAGCATAGACATGATATACAATGCCACCTTTGACCCTTGACCCAGAAGTGTTCAGAGTTCTTGGCAAGCTTATGTTGCTCCACATATGCAGTATGGTTTCACATCTTATGCACTGTTAACCCTTATCAGCCAGCGAAGCCTTCCCCTGCATTAGATCCACTTAAGGGTCTGAAACGCTTTTGTTCTCTTCACTTAGAAATCCGTGGGCAAGCACAAGCTTGTGTTCATCTGTTATGGGGGACATTCATTTTCAAATGTCCGAATCCCAGCGCGTCGATGTGAGATAGCTCCAGTGGCCTGGCTCTTGGTACCACACCCTAGTGTTGGACAAAGCAGAGAACTCATTTAGCACGCTCAACTGATTTCTTCCTATAAAGTTTAACAGCTTTCGTTGTAGCGTGTGTGTTAGTTGCTGACACCTGGAGGGCAGCAGCAGCTGTGGACAGCCCCAGTCCTCATGGCTCCTGTCAGAAATATGTGACTCCACACGCAGTGACATCCACATGCTGGCTTTTAAATGCAAACACGTGTGATCGGACGCTGGCCGGCGCAGGTTCTGTTAACCACCCTTTTGCCATCGCTCTGTGTCCAGTGCTGTGGGCAGTGTGATGCCACTGAAACTGGATCTGTTGTGATCCTACAAATAATCATTCAATCAAACGTAGCGTTCCTTTATGGAGCTAAACGAAAGCCAGTTGAATATGAAAATGCATTGTTGCATATGCTTGTGATACCACAATAAACTGTTAACCACTGAAAAACTTAATATCTCCGTAGCCCTGCACCAGGTCTGGTTAAAGGATGTATTTGTGAATGAGCAGGTATACAATAACTACCGTGACTTTATTTCCATATTTTGGAACTAAAATAATCTGTTTCAAGATGAAGCCCTTGTGTGAGCGTAGGCTGGTGGACCGAGGAGGTAAGAGATTAGGCCTAAACTGCTGCTTCTACCACAGGGAGGCTGGGACGTTGTCAGTGATGTGCGTTGTGGTGATGGAGACCCAGAAGGAGACAGCGTCTGAGGCTTGGCCAAGACTCCACCTGCCCAGGTGGGGTTGGGGGTTAGAGATAGGGTTAGGGGCAAGGGTTAGACGATGGATTGTAGTCTGAATACTTATAAACAAGCTATTCTGCCTGTTAATGCCTGCAATGAAGACAACTACATGACAACAGTAATGTTTAACATAACTGGCTCCTTTAACTGTACAGCAGGACCCAGATGCTCCCACCCCCTTCCGTCCAGTTGAAATGGTCTAGAACCTCCTCTATGACTCACCCAAGGGGTGAAAGTAGAAGCAGGCTTGACCATTCCAGCCCGGTCCAGTCCAGCCCAGCCCCCAGTCCAGCCCAGCCCCCAGCACAGCCCAGTCCAGCCCAGCCCCCAGTCCAGCCCAGCCCCCAGCACAGCCCAGCCCAGCACAGCCCAGCCAAGCCCAGCCCAGTTCAGCCCAGTTCAGCCCCACCACGCTGCTGTGTTCTCTGCACGGCCTTGTCCACTGCTGATCATCACGTCTTTGGCGCCAGGAGACGCTTGTGTCTGCTTGGCAATACACGTTGCCAAGGGTTCACTGAGTCCATCGCCTATGCCCCCCCTGGGATGCACCAACATCCTTAAAGAACAACTGCTTTTAAATGTTCCAGTTGTTTGAATTGTTCACACAGCTATTTATGGCAGTCCCTCTGCATGGCAGGAAACGTAAGGATTGTGCCCATGCACCATTGTGAGCTTAAAAGTTATATCCTGTAAAATGTAATGCCTGATTTGTTTTTTACTCAAGATACCAATGAGACAGACAGAACACAAGGATATGAACTAACATGCATGGTGGACAAGGTCACAGTGTCACAGTGTCAACCTCCAGTTTGGAGTCTCAGCTCAACTCGCAATGGAAGTGAAAAGCAGTCACACTTTCTGCATGTCGAGGTTTCCACCACCTTTTCAGGCCGAGGATTAAAGTGAGAGGATCTGTGAACGCTGTCCTTGGTTTGAGTCGTGGGTGAGAGTTTTGTAGTCCTGCCTAACAGGTGATCACATCTGGGGTCCCAGACCATGTTGTCAGTGCTGCTGTAAAGGGGGCGGGGTCCCAGACTGTGTTGTCAGTGCTGCTGTAAAGGGGGCGGGGTCCCAGACCGTGTTGTCAGTGCTGCTGTAAAGGGGGCGGGGTCGTAGACCATGTTGTCAGTGCTGCTGTAAAGGGGGCGGGGTCCCAGGCTGTGTTGTCAGTGCTGCTGTAAAGGGGGCAGGGTCCCAGACCATGTTGTCAGTGCTGTTGTAAAGGGGGAGGGGTCCCAGGCTGTGTTGTCAGTGCTGCTGTAAAGGGGGCAGGGTCCCAGACCATGTTGTCAGTGCTGCTGTAAAGGGGGCGGGGTCCCAGACCGTGTTGTCAGTGCTGCTGTGAAGGCTTTTTCCTCACCTACCCCGCTGTTCTGTCCTGCAGCAACTCCAGTCTTATTAGGTCATGGACTCCATCCAGGCTTCAAATATCCAGCAGCCAGATATATACGAGACCTGGAGCATTGCTGCTTGAATGATTGAAGGCTTCCTGTTCATGCATGTCCACAGTCTCCTCACGCACCCTGCTCTGCCTCGCTGCCTTCGCTCGCTACACCCCCTGTCTGGAAAAGATGTCATTTCAGATGGCTCCAAATTGTTCTGTGGCTCTTTCCACCTGAAACAGTGTCCTCACACCTGTGAAGATGGAGAAGAGAGAATAATAGAAGGATGGGCTCATCCTTTCTGCTCAAACTCTGCTAGACACAGGGATATTCATGAAGAGTAATCGCCTTCTCTCCTGGGTTAATTATTTAACAGGGCCGTATCGGGTTCTCCTTCCTTCCTCTTGTCTTAATGAAAACTTTAGCCAGAGCAGGCGGAGAGATAGCGATACCTCGTCAGGTTCGGCTGAATGGAGTTTCTGCGTGTGACGGCACAGCCTTGGCTCTGGTCCACAGGCTTGGCAGCGTTTCAGTAGTTAAACACAGCCTCACTAAGCTGCTTTACAAGCCCAGGTCCCTGAGCATGGAAACACTGAGATTCTGTGGCCGGAGGAAAGAGCCCACTTCAGAAACGACGAATTTGGTGATTTAGATGGAGGGTATGAGGTTCTGTCTACACTAAGACAAGCTGCTTCCCAAATCTGCCTCTCGTGTCTGACACACAGTTTAGTTTGGAGTCATACTGTAGCAGGTCTAGATAGAATATACTTTTGGACTACCTTGGACAGCTGAACGTGATCACTCATATATATAGGTTATATATATATATACATATATATATACATATATATATATATACATATATATATACATACATATATATATACATATATATATATATATATATATATACATACATACATATATATATATATATATGTATGTATGTATGTATGTATATATATAACATTCTATTGTTGACTAGCTTTGTAGTTGTGTTTTGAAATGATTTGCTCAGCTCACAACTGGAGCAATGAAGTTTGAATCGCAATGACTCTTTTATGTTTCTAAAACCGAGCAAAGCTGTTGAGAAATGTGACAAAATATGTTTACATTTAAACTATTGTTTTTCTGTGTTGTACCACTTTTCATTCGAGAGCAAAGAGAGTTTAGCTCCTACGAAACAAGTTGTTCCAACTCTTCAAATAAGAGGGTTTTTTTCAACGGCTAGGCATCAGGCGCAAAGGAAAGCTCATAGGACATATTTATTTTTAGTGGTTTATAGCCCTGTAGTCTGCACAAGGAGACACGAGGACATATCCAAACATTAACTGGAGCCTGCCAAGTCATGAGTTGTGAGATTAATTTCAAAGAGGCAGGACTGCAGTTCAGAAGCCAGGGACCCAATTCCAGTAATCTAGTCCCCTCACCCCTTCGCCCTCCCCCCTTACACCTCCCCTGCTGTGTTAGACATCGCTCCTCTTGGGAATCCACTGCTCGGTTATACCGTCTGCCTATCGTTTTCCAGACAGGCAATGACAGCCAAGTCATGAACGAACGCTGAACGAAAGTAATGGTCTTCGAAATTATTGGAACGCCCTTCTCTCAGCCTTAGTGTTTTAAAGGTCTCTGTCTCCTCTCTCACAGCCTCAGCAGGTCCTGGCTTGGCATCTGCCAATGTCGCAGGTTCCACCCACCTTGGCCGTCCGCCCCTGAACAATGTAGCGGGTTTTCCTCGCTGGTTAAATATAAGCACGGTCATCCACCGCGATCACAGCCCCAGGCCAGCTGGGGAGATGCCCAGAGTCCCACAGAACCATTGTGGGACAGCTAAGCTAGGGGTGGGCATTGTCCCTGTGGCCTGAAAGGACCTGGTGATAGGGTGGCTGGCTTAAGGGGGCTGAGCTGGGGGGAGGGGGAGGAAGGATTGGTTGGGGATAAGGGATCAGGACCCCAAATCTCCCCAAGTCTTTCTGACGAACTCCTGGATCACAGTGCCCTCTTGGGGAGGCTGACTGAAAGGCCTGTCCCTAACAACAGGGTCTACATTGAAAGTGTTGAGGGTTTAGTCATTAGTGGTAATTTATAGTGGGTAATTGCATTATAAATGCAGTTTAAATTCAATAAGATTAGCATCATGTTATTCAAGGAGGTTTGTATCTGTAAGGATGATTGTGAGCATGGGTCTTCAGTCTGCAGTGTGAAAGGTTCTGCACAGTCCTGGCCCAAAGGTTCTGCACTCTTCTGGTCCAAAGGTTCTGGATAGTTCTGGTCCAAAGCTTCTGGATGGTTCTGGTTCAGAGGTTCTGGTCCAGAGGTTCTGCATGGTTCTGGTCCAAAGGTTCCTCACGGTCCTGGTCCAAAGGTTCTGGATGGTTCTAGCTCAGAGATTCTTGTCCAGAGATTCTGCATGGTTCTGGTCTGTCCAGGACCATTCCCTGACAAAGGACGGGAACAGCCCAGCTTTTCACACAACTTCAAAAGAGTCTGCTCTTTCACTTTGTGCTTTGCGTCTGGACAAATTCATCTTTGAGTCTAAGTATACTTGTAAGGCTTTTATCCTGTAATGTCACCCTGAAACAAAGCGAGTTTAGTTGATCTATATGTCCCCTTTCAACGTATGTGCATCTTAAGAAGTAATTTGCTGATCATAATCGCTCTCAGAGAATAGGACTGTTGCATGTGGGACGTTTAGTACCACAGCTGCCATTAGCTGAGCGGACCACGGTTTGTTTGGGTTTGCCTTGAGGTTGAGGTTGGGTTTGGGGTTGGCTGGTATGAGGTGAGCAGAGAGTTCATCAGCTGCTAATCCCTGATCCTCTGGTCCATAAACACATGGAAACAGAAGATTTGGTGGTTGAAAACCCTGGGAAACGCATCTGGCTGTATATTTCATTTAGGCACTGGAATAACAAGCCACTGAATACTTGGGATTGTTCAGTCAAGTAAATGATCACAAAACCACAAGCATTGGTCTATTTTTAGATCCGCTTCAACCGTAGGCGAACATGGCTTCTGGATCTTTACCACGAGTCTGCCCTGACTTCCTGCCAGGAGACAGGACTACCCCTGGCCCACATGTCAGGATGACAACAGGAAATCTCAGTCGGACGGGTTGACCCTTGTTCACCTTGTGATCTTTTCACCTTCTCCAGATCGCGAGTCCCAGGAACATGAGGACGTCATGATCCCAGAGACCGCAGAGGACCAGCTGCCTCTGGCTAAAGTACCGCTCCACCCCAAAGACCTCATCAACAGTAAGAAGATCCAGGCTATGCGTAAAGACCGCAAGAGGAACCAGGCCAAGCTGCGGTCTATGGGAGGGCAGATGGACTACTCTCCGCTGCCCATTGACAAGCACGAGCCAGAGTTTGTAAGTGGGAGTGATCTAACACGATAAGCCAACACTCTAACAGCTCAGAACACGACACGAGCTTTCAGTTACACCATTTAAAACCGCGTGAGTCCTTTTCCAGTTCCCTGAGCTGAGACTGCCAGGATTGAGATGCTGTTAACATCCTTGTTGTTGCTCCGCAGGGTCCCTGCAGGAGGAAGCTGGACGGCATCATCCAGGGGATGAAGGACAGCTCTCGCGTCATGGCTCTGTCTCTGTACCTCCCCAACTGCGACAGGAAGGGCTTCTTCAAGCGCAAACAGGTTAGCTCTTCAGGACTTGGTACTTGCTGTTGAAATGGACCTGATTAGCATTCTTGGGATTTGTTGGTTGAATGAAGAAACGAGCTGTAATCTCTAGGGCGTCAGAATCCTGTATCTACATTCTCTCAGAGAGTCTCATGCTAACCTCTGTGTTCTCTCACTCCTCTTTCTCTCTCTCACTCTTCCTCTCTCCTTCCTCAAACCTTTCTCTCCTTCTTACCGTCTCTCCTTTCTCCCCCTCTTATTCTCCTCCCTCTCCCTCTGCCGTCCTCTCGTCGACTACTCCACACCCCCACAGTGCAAGCCCTCTCGTGGCAGGAAGCGTGGCATCTGCTGGTGCGTGGATAAGTACGGCGTTCAGCTTCCGGGCACCGACTATAGCGGGGGAGACATCCAGTGCAAGGACCTGGAGAGCAGCAACAACGAGTGAAGAGGAGACTCCGCCCCCTGTCCTGACCCCTGACCCAGGGCCCTCCTCTGTTCCTCCCTCCTGTCCGACACCCTCCAGTCACTTTGAGAATTTTTCTAAATGAAAAAAGAGAAAAAAAACGACAACATCCACCACCACCACCACCATCACCACCACCACCCCTCCTCCCCACCCTGCCTCTCCAACAAAAACCCCCACACACGCAAAACTAAAGACCAGGATGAGACGAAATATCTGCCATCTTTTGTTGTTGTTGACCGAGCACTCGTTTCCAAAGGACAGAACCTGATGCTTTCTACCCTGCGTCTGTCCTGCAGTCCCTGATACAAGCCGGGTCCCTGCTAACTATTCATAAAAGTATATACACATATAGATATATTTTTGTAGAAGCTGGGGTTTAAGCACCAAACTTTGTACTATGTAAAGCTAACATAAAACCATGGACAGGATGTTATCAAGGCACACTGATTACAATACTGTAACTATTTAGGTGTTCCCATCTATTGCCGTTGACGTATAAGAGGAGACAGCTTATGCAAGAGGCAAAATTGTTTTTTTTTGTTTTGTTTTGTTTATTTTCCACACGCAAAACAACACAACATAAGACAGGGGTCTTCTGATCCAGTAGACTCTGGATGCTTGGTTCTGTCAGAGCACTTAATTTGAATTACTACGGGAAACTGCTTGGACGCGTGTGACTTCACTGTGTGTGTATGAACATGTATTTGTGTGTGTGTGTGCGTGCGTGCACGCGTGCGAATGAGGGTGTGAACAATGACAGAGTGAGCCGTTAACAAAAGAATCTTCTTTTTCCTTTTTTCATTTTGTCACAACCGTTATGGCTAGTGCTTGAAGTCGTTTTTTAAAAGGGATGGAATCTCTACGTAGTCTGAAAGTATGTCTCTAGAATGGGGAGATTGTTTAAAAAAAACTGATAAAGGAAAAAAAGCAGATCGTTACAGAAACCCTGTATAAGTGTCTCTTTGACTCTGTAGCTAGCCTGACACGCCAACTGTGCCTATTTTAACAGACAATGCCATACAAGGCAACCTGGACCTCACAGCACAGAGCACTGCCCCTACTGGTTGTGAAAAGAACTGCCACAACATGTGGGCTCCTTGATCTGTACATTCTGAGGGGTTTAGAAGAGAAATAGATCAAAGAGGATCTTGAATGGACCTTCCAAGCTCAAACTGCTTCACGACTCTAGTAATACTTTAGTATTGCTTGATAAGGGTCAACACCACGCATCATGGAAGGAGCTTTTTGTTTCTCTGAGTACATGAGGTGTTGTTGTCTCCTATGGCCTGGTTGATTCTGTTTTATTTGCCTTCAGTGAAGTGACAACTGTCCACTTTGAGCCATGTTCCTCAAACCTTAGGGGTGCCTTGGCACAAAGTCAAGTTGGTGTATTACTTTAAACTCTAGATTAACCAATATCACACACACACACACACACTTCTATGTACTGGTGCTTGGTGAAAGGCGCATGACATTTAGCCTGTAAAACAATTTGAATAGTTTCCATGTATCCCTTTAGAGCCAGGTTCTTGTTATTTGAATACAGGACAGTCAAGCAAGCTAACTCCTCCTTTCCCTCCCCTTCAGCTTGCACACGTCACAGTTGTTATCTTTTATACTTTCGACAACTAGTGTGTTTTGACGTCTACAACCAAACATGATTTGCGTTCGGGGAACAAACAGCCAGCAGTTTCCTTTCGATGAAGAGGCATGTTTGAAAACACAAGGGCACCTAAGACCTACAGGGTGGTGATTTTTATTTTTTTGTGTGGTTTTTACATCTGTGTGTTGGACGCAGTGCCTTCCTCCATGCTAATCCATTTGAACAGTGATGTGGAAGGGGTGTGGGCACTCAGGAAGCCTGCCTCAGGCTCTCTGACCAGCCAGGACGTCCTCTGGATGTCTGGAGGTCTAGTTTGGATGTAGAAAAAAAACGTAGCTCGGTCTTTGAAACGGTCTTCCAGACACAGTACGAATTCCGTCAGTTTCCATCCCTGCCTCCAAGGGTCATGAGGACAAGCGCGATCAGAGAGGCGCTAAGGGCTGGTGATCGCAGTTCATTTTCTCTCTTTTCTCTTTCTTTATCATTCAATAAGCTATGAGATATTGCTTTTACAAGTGACTGCCAATGTTTATGATTGCCAGAGAGTGTAAGCCAAGGATCCTAGAATTCAGAGGCACATTATGATAGGGCTGTGTTCGCTGCTGTCTGTGTGTCTGTCTGTCTGTGTGTCTGTCTGTTTGTCCGTCTGTCTATGTGTCTGTCTGTCTGTCCGTCCGTCTGTGAGTCTGTCTGTCTGTCTGCGTGCCTGTCTATCTGTCTATATGTCTGTTGTCTTGTGTGTCTGTGTCTGTGTGTCTGTTTGTGTGTCTGTCGGTCGTGTCACAACAGCTGGATGAGTTGCTACCAAGATCCATGCTGACTCTCATAGCTAACAAGTAGGGAGGGCAGCAACAACAGACATTCAACCATGTCAGAGCAGTCTGTTGGCACATGGCAGAGTGAGTTGGCAGGGCAGCATATAAAGGCAAACGATATCATGTAGCAGTGATGTTTCTCACCAGTATGTTAAACTGTAACACTAACTGATAGGGTGAAAACATTCAGAAGCTCGTAAACTTTTCTAGAGGAAATTAGTTCAGATCATACGTTTACTAGTCCAAATATCCAAACTATCTTCGGACACAGGTGGACACTAAACCTGGACCAAACGTAGTACCAGGGACCTTAGCCAATTCAGCTTGCCTCCCCCCCCCTCTCCCTCCCCCCACCCCACAGCCCCTCCCCCTCCATCCCACTTTGAAAGAAGCAGCTTGCACTTAAATGAGTTCGTACTGACACACAACAACACCCTGTGATTGTGCCGCTTGGGTGAAAAACACGAAACATATGAAAAGCAAAGCATAAACAAAAATAAAAAGTTTTTTTTTTTATCGTGTAATCAGGAGCAAGGGGCTTCTGACTGACTTTGACAGGGGCTGTCCAGCCCAAGCCTGGGACGCTCCGCACAACCAAGCAGAAAAAGGACACAACAACAGCACACAACCGCGCCAACAGTTACCATATGCGAAACGGCTCACATTTTCTTTCTCCCCCACACCCCCTCCCCCTCCCATCCCACTTTGAAAGAAGCAGCTTGCACTTAAATGAGTTCGTACTGACACACAACAACACCCTGTGATTGTGCCGCTTGGGTGAAAAACACGAAACATATGAAAAGCAAAGCATAAACAAAAATAAAAAGTTTTTTTTTTTATCGTGTAATCAGGAGCAAGGGGCTTCTGACTGACTTTGACAGGGGCTGTCCAGCCCAAGCCTGGGACCTCCGCAACAACCAAGCAGAAAAAGACACAACAACAGCAACACAAACAGTTACCATAGCAACGGCTCACATTTTTTCTCACCGGTTCTTGCACAGAGAGAGAGAGGGAGAGATGGGAGAGCGCCATGGGCAGTGGTCACACTGAGGGCTTAGCCACACCCCCCCAATCATGGGGTCACCTATCACACGACAGTAGCTACAGCGTAGACGGACAGTTGCTAGGAGACATGGGAATCTGTGGAATCTGATGCCTGTTCAGCAGCAGTCTCAAAGGACGTTTTGAATCTCTAAAATGCAGAAGATTGAATTAAGTTTGGAAAGTGTTGCTTAGACATCTGAATGAAAGGATTTCTAAGAAGAAGAACTGGGCAGTTTAAGATCCGTTCCCGCCTCTACCTTTAGTGGGATGTTCAGTTTGAGGGCATTTGATGGGATCTGGTATCGATGGATACCTGTGTTTCCTGACGGTGTCACCGTGCTTTATGACGTGAGCTTGCCACGTTGGAAAGCTTGAAAATGAAACTTTTCTTTTCAAAGCTTGATTGACGTATGTTTCTGCTAACAAGGACTTTTCAGATTCCTGGTGCCTCTACTTGGTTAGTATTCATAATCACTACTCATACTAAAGTAGTTCAGTAACTACAGTTTTTTTTCTGAATGCATAACAATTTTCTGGATAAATCAAAACAATACAATTGGTTTGTTTCAGTCCCTGTGATGTTCATGACCTTAAGACCCTTTAATGGCTGGAGAGAATACACAATGGTCAGCATTTGGAACTCTTCATAAAATCAGTTAAAAAAAAGATACAAATCTCAAATTATTAAGTGAATATCACTGTGTAATATTTATTCAACTTGTAATTTATGTACTCTTTTAACCTTTGTCTTTTTTGTTATGACAAAGCATTTATTTAAATAAAGTTATGTATTCATTTAAGCTTGTGGACTTTATGTTTTTATTGGATGCTGCTGTGGGTCCGGGATGTTGTTTTACCAACTATCTCACAGCAGAGTACTAAGGAATGTTTATGTCCTCAGTCAGACACGTTGTTCAGCTTGCAAAGTTACTCACCAACAGCTACATGTTCATCAGCCAGTCTACGTGTCTCTAAACTTGGGCTGAAAACTTGCTATTAATCTGATCCATGCTGTGTTCAAACAGAAATCACACAAGCCTGTTAACAAGTCAAATCAACATGAAGAGTATCTGCAGCTATCGGAGTGCCATGACTTAATTTGACAACAACAGGGGGACTTGACTCTGATTGGTCCATAACGTGATCATAACAGGGGGACTTGTCTGTGATTGGTCCATAACGTGATCATAACAGGGGGACTTGTCTGTGATTGGTCCATAACGTGATCATAACAGGGGGACTTGTCTCTGATTGGTCCATAACATGATCATAACAGGGGGACTTGTCTATGATTGGTCCATAACATCATCATAACAGGGGGACTTGTCTCTGATTGGTCCGTCTGGCATCTCTGATACAGCCTGGAAACAGACTGAGATAGGGAGGCCGAAAAAGCTCCCAGGATCTGAATAGCAAACAGGATATGACTTTATTGAAGTCATGCCCGGAGGCAAGTCACCTGGTTTTCAACAGGAGTCAAAGAGATTGCACAGGAACAAGGAAGTCATTTAGAATGGGTTTGATCTTCAAGGGGGGATAAACTCTGGTGGGACTCTCTATTCAGAAGTCTGCAGAGCGAAGCCTAAAGGTAGGCCACCATCTTCTGGAAACAGGGGCTTTATCACGACTCAGAGGCCACTGTGTCTCCAGGGACACACACGAACACACAGTCCCTCACACACGTTCCCTCACACACGAATACACGGCCCCTCACACAAACACACGGTCCCTCACACACGGTCCCTCACACACACACACACGGTCCCTCACACACGAACACACGGTCCCTCACACACACACACGTTCCCTCACACACGTTCCCTCACACACGTTCCCTCACACACAAACACACGTTCCCTCACACACACGGTCCCTCACACAAACACACGGTCCCTCAGACACGAACACACGTTCCCTCACACACACACACAATCGCTTCACACCCAAACATGTATGGTGACAGGACACCACACAAAGGCCTTTGTCAAAGTTATGCTAAAAATTCAGCGAAAGCTTTTGAAATACACATTCATACACACACATTCACACACACACATGCTTTCATACATACACACACATTCATACATGCACACATTCATACATACACACGCATTCATACAGACACATGCATTCATGCACACACACATTCATACGTACACACGCATTCATACACGCACACATTCATACAGACACACGCATTCATACAGACACATACATTCATGCACACACACATTCATACAGACACATGCATTCATACATACACATGCATTCATACATACACACGCATTCATACATACACACGCAGTCATACATACACACGCATTCATGCACAAACACATTCATACATATACATGCATTCATACAAACACATGCATTCATTAACACACACGTTCACACAGACACATTCATACTTACACACACATTCACACAGACACATTCATACATACACATGCATTCATACAGACACATTCATACATATACACGCATTCATACAAAGACACATATCATCTTATAGGGTATAATGTTGAAGTAGAAAAGTGCCTCTATCAGACTTGAACATGGGGCGCACCTTATCTGGGGAGACTTCAGGCGTGTGTTTCATCAGGAGTTTGAGGGGGCGTTGTGGAAGAGTCAAGAGGGAAGAAATCCTGAAGCTCTCTCCAGGGACAGACACGTCTGACCACATCCAGATGTGGAGGACTGACGCGGCAATGTTGGTGGTGGTGGAGGGGCATCAAGGACATCATAGGGAGGAAGGAATTGGGGAGGGGAAAGGGGGAGGCTGGGGCGTTGAGGAGGGGAAACATGGGGAATTTGATTTCTGAGGTAGTGAACATGACAATTACTATTTCCTTCAAAGGAACTGACAACTGCACTTAGGACTTCAAAGCATTCATGCCCCTTTTATGACATGATTAGGCCCACAACTATGAATGACTGTGTATAATGTGAGCATGTGGTTCCCCACACTCAGCCTGTCCCAGCTAAGAGGCCCTATGTACTGATCACAGGCCTGCATTAGACCACCGTCACCAACAACACGACGGGCCAAAACTAAGTTCCCTCAAAGCTGTCAAACCCACAGCCCGTTTACGGGATGCTAATGATCAAGCAAAACTAAATCTTGTTTAGTTATGAACCGTAACCGACCTCAGCCACACAGCGCATCGGAAAACCGTCGCCTCGGAAGCTCTCGTTACCATGGCGACGGCGACTAAGTGGGCGTCGGAACATCTCGCGCTGGAACACACAGAAGGATGGAGGTCGCAGAGGTCAAATGTGCCAGATTTGGCCGGCGTTTCAGAAAGTCTCTGTTTACATCGCTCATGAATTGAATGATTTCAGTTACAAATCACCCGGTAACACCGACAGCTGCCTGGGTGTTGGCAGGGCTATCCTAACATACTGACAGGTCTTCTTAGTGTTGAATAACTTGTACCTTTTGTACCCACTGAGGTAGAATACTTCAGACTGAGTCTGTGTAGTCATGTGTGACTGTGTACATGCTCCCTACATGTTTGTCTGTATTTGAGGTCCAGTACAGAGGCTAGGTGAGTCTGGCCTTCTCACCCCTTTAGCACATCCCCCCCCCCTCCAGTACACCTCCTCACCCCTTCGGTATGCCTCCTCACCCCTTCAGTACACTTCCTCACCCCCTCCAGCGCTGAGGGGGTGTGATTGTGCCTTGTGACCAAGCACCCTCCTGTCCTTGTGTTTCCCTAAAAGCGTGTTGGTGTGTGAAACCCAAAGCATTGGCATAGCGGACAAACCAGCGTTTATTTATAGACATTTTAAACCATTTACTGTAGTATCACATTTGTCAATGTCTGCACTGCGTCCCAAATTTACCTCATGTCAACACTTCATTAGTAACCCACCACACACACACCAACACACACCAGCACACCAACCCAAACACAGCGCGCGAGCGACTACACCCCAGCACAACACACCACGCACACACAACCCCAGCACACACACCCAGCACACACACCCAGCACACACACCATCACACCCTCTTCCCCAATTCTTTTCCCCATCCCCTGTCCCTGACCCCCAAGGAGGGTCTGAGGACAGGGGATGTTCTGGGATGTTTGTCCATTTGCTGAAGTCACTTGGACATTGTTTATTGTTTGTTTACCTTGCTTTGCTGTCTTATATATATCTATGTTCTATGTTTGCACTTACCTGCCAAAGTCAATTATGTGCTTGCTTATCTTGCATAGCGAATAAAAACCGATTCTGATTTTCTGAAAAAATAACAAAGGTCCTTCTCTTCCTCTAGACTACCAGGTTACCCTTCCCTTACATAATTACACACACACCACACCAAACGCAACATCATTAAGTACACGGTTAGACCAGACACAAACGCACACCAAGCTGTGGGACTGAGTGTTGGAGGACAACACTGACTGACAAGGGGATAGACTCCCCTCAAGTCTACACGACCTACACCAGCATCTGATTCTTCTCCTGCTTGAGGAAACATAACCGTGATCACATAAGGTGTGTCTGACCATAACTCTACAAACCTTCAGAGAAGAACGAGCTGTTAAACGCTAGTACTGAGGTAAACACTTATATTACTGTAGCTCAGAATTCCATCATGTCTGGTGACGTGACAGATGTATTTTGTTATTTATACATTTACGACACAATTTAAATCTCTTGGATGGTAGTAAAATGTCATACATGCAGGCAGGGGTTTTTTTATGTCAAAGGCTTTGGGGGGACTTTGTGAATTCAACACCTACTGTCTGGTCTGTGGTGGGACGGAAGAACGTTTCACGCCACATATCCAAGCAGCTGCTTGGTGAAGTATCCCATGCAAGGCAAACCCGTGATTGCATTGTGTAAAATTCAGGCATTCCATGTTAACGCTTCAGGACCGCACCGTATGAATAGCGGAGGAATAGCTCTGACCACACACACAACACACGCAGTCACACACACACAACAACACACACAGTCACACAAGAGCTGTCACTCACACACACACACACAAGAGCTGTCACACACACACACACACACACACACACACACAGTCATACAAGAGCTGTCACACACACACACACACACAAGAGCTGTCACACACACACAAACACACGCACACACACACACGCAGTCACACAAGAGCTGACACACACACACACACACACAAGAGCTGTCACACACCTACACACTGTCTGGTACATACACACCAAACACACACGTACTGTCCAGTATTCACCCAGGTTTACGACACGAATCAGGATGACAATGGTTTTTGATCGGGTTTTTTCTTTGAAGCTTTAATATTATACGTTGCCTCAGAGTGAGTGGATAGACACACATTCTTCAAGTAAACACACAAAGGAAGTAGTGGTGGTGGATGAGCTGAGGTGGAGCGAGGCAGCTCTGGTAGAGCGACGCAGCTCTGGTAGAGCGAGGCAGCTGAGCCGGAGCTAGACAGCTGTGGTAGAGCGAGGCAGCTGTGGTAGAGAGAGGCAGCTGTGGTAGAGCGAGGCAGCTGTGGTAGAGCGAGGAAGCTGTAGTAGAGCGAGGCAGCTGTGGTAGAGCGAGGCAGCTGTGGTGGAGAGAGGCAGCTGTGGTAGAGCGAGGCAGCTGTGCGTAGAGAGAGGCAGTGTGGTAGAGAGAGGCAGTGTGGTAGAGAGAGGCAGTGTGGTAGAGCTGACGCAGATTGAGCTGGATGCGGTCCACTCTTGCAGGAGGGGGGCAGGGGTGGGGTCCGGGCGTCTTGCTCCTCAGGTACATTGCTGCAGTTGGGGTCTCCTCTGACTCGGGGCGACGTGGGGATGTGGATTCCTGAGATGGGGTCAACGCACCAGCACTCTCCCCTCTGGCCGTGGGTGGAAATGTTGCACTGAAAAACACAGGGCATTCAGTACCACACACACCCAACACACACACAATCTCACAAGGTACAACAGGCATCAGTACACACACCAGAACCCACACCAACACCCCCACACACACACAGGCATTCCCAGTTCCCACCACCACACCACCACCCACGTTAACCCAACAGGCAAATCAGTACTTAAACAACCACCCACATACAGAAGCGTTACGCGCCCCACCCAACCCCCACCCAACAGTTCCCACGCAGGGAACGTTTTTTAAAAACCCCCACCCAAGGAAAATCTTTCCCTCCCTCCTTTTTTTTTTTTTGCCCTTTTTTTTTTTTTTTGGTGG
>BROE01000022.1:2849036-2859480 GCA_036571765.1 Plecoglossus altivelis
CACACCCAAGCACACACGGGGCCTTTCACACATTGGTCCCTTCACACAGACAACACACACGGGTCCGGCAGCACACACACACAGCAGCGGTCCCTTCAACACACGCGGTCCCCCGTGCACACACCACACACAAAGGGCGGTCCCGGTGCACACACCCGAACACATCGGTCCCCTCACAGCAGCAGCAGCCAACGTCCCTTCGACAGCACGTCCCTTCACAGGCACGGTCCGCGTCACACACAAACCACACGTTCCCGGGGGGATCACATGCACAACGGTCCCGGTGCACACAAACACAGCGGTCCTCGAAAGCACTGAACACGACGTTCCCGTCAGACACACACACACAATCGCTTCACACCCAAACATGTATGGTGACAGGACACCACACAAAGGCCTTTGTCAAAGTTATGCTAAAAATTCAGCGAAAGCTTTTGAAATACACATTCATACACACACATTCACACACTATCAACATGCTTTCCATACATATCAGCACACAATTCATAGCATTGCAACACATTCGATACTATACAGCACGCATTCATAACAGGACACATAAGCAAGTTCAAATGCACACACACAGTTCATACGTACACACCATTTCATACACGCACACATTCGCGAGACAGGGACACACGGCATTCATACAGACATCATACATTGCGGATGGCACGACAGCACAGTTCATGACAGACACAGCATGTCGTGACAGTAGGGGCGATCATCGCATTCATGGAGAGAGACCGCATTGCTACATAGCAAGGCAGTGTAGACAGTACAACAAGGTCGCATTGCATGCGCAAAGACAGGCATTCATGACATATACATTGCATTTGCGATACACCAGCAGTTGCATCGTCTTATTAAAGCACACACGTCGACTAAGGAGCCACCTTCATACTTACAACGACAGGGAGGTGTGGGCATTCATACATACACATGCATTCATACATACACATGCATTCATACAGACACATTCATACATATACACGCATTCATACAAAGACACATATCATCTTATAGGGTATAATGTTGAAGTAGAAAAGTGCCTCTATCAGACTTGAACATGGGGCGCACCTTATCTGGGGAGACTTCAGGCGTGTGTTTCATCAGGAGTTTGAGGGGGCGTTGTGGAAGAGTCAAGAGGGAAGAAATCCTGAAGCTCTCTCCAGGGACAGACACGTCTGACAGGCCTAACAAGAGGTGGATATAATCTTGACGCGGCAAGTGGTTGTGGTGGTGGTGGGGAGGGGGGCAATCAAGGACAGTCAATAGGGAGAACGGAACTTGAGGGAGGGGAAGAGGGAGGCTGGGGGCGTCTGAGGAGGGGAAACATGGGGAATTTGATTTCTGAGGTAGTGAACATGACAATTACTATTTCCTTCAAAGGAACTGACAACTGCACTTAGGACTTCAAAGCATTCATGCCCCTTTTATGACATGATTAGGCCCACAACTATGAATGACTGTGTATAATGTGAGCATGTGGTTCCCCACACTCAGCCTGTCCCAGCTAAGAGGCCCTATGTACTGATCACAGGCCTGCATTAGACCACCGTCACCAACAACACGACGGGCCAAAACTAAGTTCCCTCAAAGCTGTCAAACCCACAGCCCGTTTACGGGATGCTAATGATCAAGCAAAACTAAATCTTGTTTAGTTATGAACCGTAACCGACCTCAGCCACACAGCGCATCGGAAAACCGTCGCCTCGGAAGCTCTCGTTACCATGGCGACGGCGACTAAGTGGGCGTCGGAACATCTCGCGCTGGAACACACAGAAGGATGGAGGTCGCAGAGGTCAAATGTGCCAGATTTGGCCGGCGTTTCAGAAAGTCTCTGTTTACATCGCTCATGAATTGAATGATTTCAGTTACAAATCACCCGGTAACACCGACAGCTGCCTGGGTGTTGGCAGGGCTATCCTAACATACTGACAGGTCTTCTTAGTGTTGAATAACTTGTACCTTTTGTACCCACATGAGGTAGAATAGCTTCAGAGCTGAGTCCTGTGTAAGTGCATGTGTGACTGTGTACATTCTTCCTACATGTTGTCTGTATTTGCAGTGTCAGTACAGAGGCTAGTGAGTCGTGGCCTTGCTCACACCTCTTTAGCGACGCCCCCCCCCTCCGTTACCCCCCCCCCCCCCGGCAATTGCCCCACTTACACTACCTCACACGCCTTCAGTACACTTCCTCACCCCCTCCAGCGCTGAGGGGGTGTGATTGTGCCTTGTGACCAAGCACCCTCCTGTCCTTGTGTTTCCCTAAAAGCGTGTTGGTGTGTGAAACCCAAAGCATTGGCATAGCGGACAAACCAGCGTTTATTTATAGACATTTTAAACCATTTACTGTAGTATCACATTTGTCAATGTCTGCACTGCGTCCCAAATTTACCTCATGTCAACACTTCATTAGTAACCCACCACACACACACCCAGATCACAAGGGAACACAACCCAGCACACACATCAGCCACACACGGCCCACCAAGCACAGCACATCACCAGCAGACACACACCAGCACACACCCCAGGCACACACAGTATGGGAGCCCGAGCAACACACCACAGACACGGGGGTCACACCATTCACACCCTCTCCCCAAGTTTCTGTTTTCGCATCCTGTCTGAACCCCAGAGAGGGGTCGGAGGGACCAGGGATTTCTGGGAGTTGTCCATTTCTGAAGCCTTGGGGACATTGGGTTTATTTGTTAGCGTGCTGTTGCGTTTATATACTCTATGTTTTATGTTTGCTCTTTCCTGCCACAGTAAATTGTGCTTGTATATCTTGAATGGCAAATAAAACCGATTCTGATTCTGAATTCAGCTTCCTTCCTCTAGACCCCAGGTACCCTTTCCCTCAAATTACATACACCACACACACACACAAACCGCACATCAACACGGTTAGAACATGACACAAAACGCACACAGCAGCTGTGGACTGGAGCGTTTGGATGAACAACCTGACTGACAAGGGGGATAGTACTGCCCCTCAAGTCTACACGACCTACACCAGCATCTGATTCTTCTCCTGCTTGAGGAAACATAACCGTGATCACATAAGGTGTGTCTGACCATAACTCTACAAACCTTCAGAGAAGAACGAGCTGTTAAACGCTAGTACTGAGGTAAACACTTATATTACTGTAGCTCAGAATTCCATCATGTCTGGTGACGTGACAGATGTATTTTGTTATTTATACATTTACGACACAATTTAAATCTCTTGGATGGTAGTAAAATGTCATACATGCAGGCAGGGGTTTTTTTATGTCAAAGGCTTTGGGGGGACTTTGTGAATTCAACACCTACTGTCTGGTCTGTGGTGGGACGGAAGAACGTTTCACGCCACATATCCAAGCAGCTGCTTGGTGAAGTATCCCATGCAAGGCAAACCCGTGATTAGCATTGTGTAAATTCAGGCCATTCCATGTAAGCTTCAGGACCGACCTTAGAATAGCAGGAGGAATATGCTCTGCACACTACACAACACACACGCTACGTCACAACAACAGTGGCACATAGGTGTGGTGCACACACACAGTCACACAAGAGGCTGTCACACACACACACACAAAGGCTGTCACACACACACACACACACACCACAGGCACGCACACAGTCATACAAGCAGGCTGGTCACACACACACGAGCGAACACAAGAGCCTTCACATCACACACAAAGCACCACGCACACACACAGCAGCGCAAGTCACACAACGAAAGGCTTGGATCGTAGACAACACGAGGCACACACACATCTATCTATATGAGCTGTCACAGCACAGTACACAGGCTGTGCTGGTACGTACACACCAAACACACACGTACTGTCCAGTATTCACCCAGGTTTACGACACGAATCAGGATGACAATGGTTTTTGATCGGGTTTTTTCTTTGAAGCTTTAATATTATACGTTGCCTCAGAGTGAGTGGATAGACACACATTCTTCAAGTAAACACACAAAGGAAGTAGTGGTGGTGGATGAGCTGAGGTGGAGCGAGGCAGCTGTGGTAGAGCGAGGCAGCTGTGGTAGAGAGAGGCAGCTCTGGTAGAGCGACACAGCTCTGGTAGAGCGAGGCAGCTGAGCCGGAGCGAGACAGCTGTGGTAGAGCGAGGCAGCTGTGGTAGAGAGAGGCAGCTGTGGTAGAGAGAGGCAGCTGTAGTAGAGCGAGGCAGCTGTGGTAGAGCGAGGAAGCTGAGCTGGAGCGAGGCAGCTGTGGTAGAGCGAGGCAGCTGTGGTGGAGAGAGGCAGCTGTGGTAGAGCGAGGCAGCTGTGGTAGAGAGAGGCAGCTGTGGTAGAGAGAGGCCGCTGTGGTAGAGCGACGCAGATGAGCTGGAGCGGTCACTCTTGCAGGAGGGCAGGGGTGGGCCGGGCGTCTTGCTCCTCCAGGTACATGCTGCAGTTGGGGTCTCCTCTGACTCGGGGCGACGTGGGGATGTGGATTCCTGAGATGGGGTCAACGCACCAGCACTCTCCCCTCTGGCCGTGGGTGGAAATGTTGCACTGAAAACACAGGCATCAGTACACACACACACACACACACACAAACGTACACAGGCATCAGTACACACACACACACACACGTACACAGGCATCAGTACAAACACACACACACGTACACAGGCATCAGTACACACACACATACAGAAGCGTACGCGCACACACACAGTCCACGCAGACGTACACAGACACAGGGTGCGAAACACGGTTGTTATGATAAGGAGGGGACAGGAAGATTCCATGCCAGAAGCGTGGGGGTGTTGGAGGGGTGTGTGTGTGGTGCACAGGAGGGGGCGTGACAGGGGCGTAGGACAGGCCACATGATGCTATTGGATGAGATTTCAGATCGACAGAAGGGGTGGGGCTCCACAACCCCAATAACAACCTCCATTCCTTGGCCACCCTCTCCCTTCTGCCTCCACGGCCCCGCCTCCCCCCCGCCCGCCCTAGCCTCTCCCCCGGCCGCCCCGCCTCCCCCCCGGCCTCCCCTCGGCATGCCAGCAGATCTTCAGACCCCCAACCGAGAACTCTTTTCTCTCTCACCCCCAAAAATGAGGTCATAATTGAACTGGACACAGCTATACGCCGAGCGCGGGAGAGGAAACAAAACAATATCCCCTCCACCCCCCAGAAAAGAACAGACTATCCTTTTTTTGTTTTTTTTTGTTCACGAAGAAAGAACAAAAAGTGACAGTTACAGTGATTAACAGAGGCATGTCTGGATGACCAATCAGGAGATGTAGAGGTGCTGTTGTCATGAGCCCTGGGAACCAAGTTGTTTCTTAAAACAATCGTTTCCTTTCCATCCCATGTCCTTGATGGAACCGGACACTAAACGAGAGCATTGGGACAGCAGAGACACCAAATGTTGCTTCCCTGTTTGGGCCAGAGCAGCTATAAAGATTTGAAAGTTGAGCATCGCTGACAAACAAGCAAAGAAAACGCTTCCACTTCTTCCTGCTCACAAAGTCTTTCTGAAGTCTGGTGAGCGTCATGACCTGGTAACTGGTTGACCCGGTAACTGGGGACAAGGCACTGTGGCCTGCTCCTTGTTGACAACATGGGGGGGGGGGCGTGGATGTTCTTTTTGCCAGAACACAACCTAAGGTATTTCTAGAAAAAAGCTGTACTTTTTGTGGGTGTGCGAGGTTGTGAGATGAGAGACAGAAAGAGACAGTGGGAGTGGGAGAAAGAGAGAGGGCAGAGAGAAAGAGAGGGTAGAGAGAGAGGGTAGAGGGAGGGGGGTTAGAGAGAGACTGAAATAAAAGGAGACTTTTATGGCTTTATTTGAGAATGTCTGTATCCCATGACCAGCTTTTGGTTCAGGTAACTAGTTTGATGGTGAGATCTGCAGAGATCCAGTGCAGATAGGATTGTAGGTTAGCACTGTACAATGCTGGCTTTTCGAATGCTTAATAATACACACACGCACACACGCACACACACACACACACACACACACAGGCTCACCTGTTTGAGGTTATAGTGCCCATACTTGTCACAGTTGGGGAACTTGAGCTTGTAGAGATTCTCCAGTAGTCCTCTGTTGTCCTGGAAGGTCATCTTGGAGATGTGTTCCAGCACTTTGCTCAGCTCCAGTTGACAGGGGCTCTGAGGCGACACAGAAACAACACGCATCACTTCCTGCACAGTTTAATTGCAGGCCAGATGAGAACTCCACACAGCAGGATGTGATGGTGGCTATTGTTCAACTCACCTGGTTTCAAAGTCCAGGAGACCTTTGAAAACCCCTGGACTGAACACACACAGACCTACGCAGACACACAGACACAAACACACACACAGACCTACGCAGACACACACCTACACACAGTGCAGCGTTTGACAGAGCGCTGTGCTCCATTGACCTGGCTGGAGATGAGACAGTCTGCAGGGTGAGGCTTAGTCAGGTGTAACTGTCCCACACACACACACAAATACACACACAAACACACACACATACAGTACACATACCTGACCTTGGTCAGATTTACAATATAACAAAAGCCGCCCGGCGTGTGTTTACTTGAGCATGTCTGTTGTGTGTGTGTGTTTGTGCGTGTTTGTGTGTGTTTGTGGGGACTCGATGGGCTTCATTATGCCAAGCCAGGCAAGCTTGATTAGACACGGTTAGAAAGTAGTTCAAATGAATATCAGCAGTGTTTTCACACAGGTCCCCCTCGACCACCCACGAACAAACAGCATCACCATGCTGGGACCTGGACAACAAGGTTGGGGAACAGTGTGTCCTTGGCCGCCCCCAGCTGTCCTCAGCCGCCCCCAGCTGCCCTCAGCCGCCCCCAGACACCCACGTCACGCATCGTTCCCTGCGCTGCCTCAGGCACTCTAATCGATTGTCTTCGGACCCCACTCGCATATTAGGAGTTTTGCTGCGATGCCGTCTGTTCAATGAGGGGGAAAATGCAGGCATGTATATCATTGTTCCCGGGGTTCCAAACACTTGTGGTTCCTCTTGGGCACCCCTAAGGCCACGCCCTCCAGGCCACGCCCTCCAGGCCACGCCCCTGAAGCCACGCCCCTGAGGCCACGCTCATTTGCATGCGGAAAACAAGGAGAGCCTCTCAGACTGCTGCACATCAGCTGGTGATTCAGAGAACGTGTGTGTGTGTTTGTGTGTGTCTAAGTCTGTTATTATGTGTGTGTGTGTGTGTGCTTCATTGGTTATTTTCGAGAGTTTCTGGGAGTTGGGGAGGTGGGTGGGTGGTGGGACAGGAACAAGGTTGCAGATGGTGTTCAGCATGGTGTGGCACACCCTATTATGAGTATGTGTGTGTGTGGGCGAGGCTGTTTGTGTGTGGTGTGTGGTGATGGGGGTGTGGAGAGGGGAATGTGGGTGTTTATGTGTGTGTCTGTGTGGGTGTCTGTGTTTGTGTGCCCAGGAGATAGCACTGCTGGGTTGAGCAACGTGCCTCGCCAGGTTTCCTCTGACCCCTGACCTCTGTGGAGACATGGGACAACGAAGCCTCCTGAGTCCTTAAAGACCTGAAGCGGATGAGCGCTTCCTGTCTGGGAGGATTCTAGGAGATACTCAGGATGGAAGATTGCGCCTGGATGTGCCCTCATCTGAGGCTGTGTGTGGCCCCTGGATGTCCCCTCATCTGAGGCCGTGTGTGGCCCCTGGATGTGCCCACACCTGAGGCTGAGTGTGGCCCCTGGGTGTGCCCTCATCTGAGGCTGTGTGTGGCCCCTGGATGTTCCCTCACCTGAGGCTGTGTGTGGCCCCTGGATGTTCCCTCACCTGAGGCTGTGTGTGGCCCTTGGGTATTTCAGGGCAGTTGATTTTCGAGCGGGCCTTGATGTCGTTGTGGTACTGCTGCACAGCAGATGCTTTAGCCCGCAGCCTGGAGTTCTCCAGGGGAGGCCTCCGGTACACAGGGCTGTCAGTGGTCTGCATCTCCACTGTAGGGCCACACACACACACACACAATCATGCACATATACACAATCATACAAATATGCACACACACAATCATACACACACACACACACACACACACAATCATACACATATACACACACACAATCATACACACACACACACACACAATCATACACATATACACACACACAATCATACACACATACACACACACAATCATACACACACACAATCATACACACACACGCACACACACACACATACACACAAACATGCTTGTAACAGATTACACCAATACTGACTGATGAGCATGTTTGACCTCATGCTGAAGGATGTTCAAATGGAAACAGACTTGTGAATCTTCAGTCTGCTGAGCTGTTCCAGGTATGTCACGTTGGAACTCTCCATTTCTTCCTTCATGAAATGGAGTTTCTGATGACATACTGTAAGGGATTCAGGGACTTTCTGACAGTTTTGACAGAACTGTTTACAGTTTTTATTTTCAAGAATCACACTAGACGAAATGATGGACATGTATTGTGAAAAATCTTAATTTGATTTAAAATGTTTATAACCCTTCACTGTCCATTGAGCGTTGAAAAGTAAACAAGTTCCAAATTATAAACTGAAAACTGTCGAAACTTTCAGCAAGCAGAGATCTGCTGACGGATGACATACAGCAGGTGTAGTTACTGTAAACTACAGTTCATACTGTGACTCAAGCTTTGCACATTCAAAAATACACAATCACAAACACACAAACATAAAAACACACACAGACATTTGCTCTCTCTTTAATCATGAGGAGCTTTTAAAGGGGCTGTTTTCTAATGACAGGTTGAGTCAGACAATGTGAGGCCATTCTGTGACTCTGACACACAATGGTTTCCATGACTCCCTGGGGCATGCTGCGGGTACACCTCATTCTGATGTCACTTCCTGCAGGGCAACAACCCCGTCAGAAGTGGTCAGGACAGTCATTAATTTGCCGACAGTCTCAAATGCTCCGAAAGGCTCATGCACTATTGACCCGCTGAATGTTCATATTTTTCATCTGTTTCATGGAGAGAGAGAGAGAGAGAGAGAGAGAGGGAGAGAGAGAGAGAGAAGAAAGAAGTTAGAAGAGAGCTGAACCCTGAAACCTGTGTTGTAGTAAATTGTCAGCAGTAGACAGTCAGTATCTTAGTTGTCAGTTGTCAGTCAATGAGTAGTCAAGCAAGAAAGCTGTAAGTGTTGAATTCTAAATATCGAGCAGCCTGACTCATGTCTAACCACAATTTTAAATACCACTCCAACATCGTGACACAGTCTCTCTCAGTTACCCATCAACACTCCTCTATAGATGACACTCCTCTCCTGTCTGAATTCAAAGACATTATCTTGGCAACTTAGCATGGCCATCAACACTGCTGTCTAATGGGAGCAGAAATGTCTTGGCTCATCAATGTGACCTATTTGACATCCACATGCAGTCCAGTGTCACCCAGGCTGAGAGTTCAGCGTGGCTGGGAAGCATGCCTCACTGCAGTCACCCTCACTCAGCTGGATGCCAGGTGGACCGGAGGTGTTTCCATGGACCGAGAAAGACCTTAGATGTGCTCATGACAGCTAGTTTATGCTTCTCTTTCAAGAGGCTCCTTAGACTGGATCCTGACCTGCAGTCACTACAAAGCTTTTACTGTAAAATAATAATACAGTAATTGAAAGTGAGCGACTCTTTCCAGCAAAGTCTGTGTGAGACTAGAGTGTTGACTGAGGGCAGCAACTTCACAGCCAGGCAGGAGGAGAGGGAACATAAGCAGTATGGAAGCACTTTGACTGCTATTCCTGCTGAGTAAGAACTCTTTACCTGAACTACCTGCCAGAGGCTGTGTGTGTGTGTGTGTATGTGTGTGTGTGTGTGTATGTGTGTATGTGTATGTGTGTGTGTGTGTGTGTGTGCGCGTCTCGCTCCACTAACTCTCATCTGTAATTAGGGAAGCACAAACTGGAGACTCTGAGACTGTAAATCACTCCTGGAAGGGACAGCAACCCTGTGACTCTGCCCAGGTATTCACAGGCTCTGTGCCTGGGAGAGGGAGAGAGCGTCTGTGTCTGTGTGTTGTGTGTTGTGTGTCTGTGTGTTGTGTGTGTGTCGGGTGTGAGCTGTTGAGTGAGAGTAAGTATTCTCCTCTGGGTTGGAGGGATCTGTGTGTGTGTGTGTGTGTGTGTGTGTGTGTGTGAGGAGTTCAGTGAGAGGGTGTGTATGTGTATGCGTGTGTGCGAGGTGTTCAGTTAGAGGGCGTGTGTGCATGTGTGTGCGAAGTGTTCATTGAGAGGGTGGAGGGATAGTAAAGGGAGTGTGGAGGGAGTGAAGGAGGGAGGGAGGGTGGAAGGAGGGAGGGAGGTTGAAGGGAGGGTGGAGTGAAAGTGGAAGGAGAGAGGGAGGGTGGAGTGAAAGTGGAGGGAGAGAGGGAGGGTGGAGGTAGAAAGGTTGGAGGGAGGGTGAAGGTGGGAGGGAGGGTGGAGGGATGAGAAAGGTTGGAGGG